>JAQFXM010005378.1:0-15091 GCA_034693345.1 Entomobrya multifasciata | reverse complement strand
GAAGCAGGAAGCCATTTCGTGAACTCATTTGTGAAAATTGTTGCTGAAAATGCCCATAATATGCATTTCACTGAAATGATGGATATGGTATGCACTTTTGCAAAAATTATATTTTATAAGTGGGTTTGATAATCAGCAAACTACTTTAACTATTTTTTTTCCTTCAAGGTTTCCGCCGATGTGGAAAGTAAAGCTGAACTTAAGCCCGGGCAACGTCAACCTGAAATGAGTGAGACTCAGCAGCCAATATATGAAAAGTTGGGAGGTTTTCAGGAACTTTATTTTAATGTATATTGATTACCAATTTAAAGTTTTGAATTTTTGAAGCATTTTATTATAAATGCATTACATTAAGAAAATGATCATACTCTGAAATTTATAATTTTTCGACCAAATGTTCAAAATTAGTTGAAAGTTTCTTTAAAATTAGCTGAAAACATTAGGTCCAAATGCATTTATTTATTGGTATACGATTTAATAGATGTTTTTTGGAATTTTGTATACCTAAATAACATTATTATTAACGCAACCATTCATTTATAAAAACATATTTGTACGTTTAAGTTCTTCAAGAAGAATAAATAAATAACTACATAAAAAGATGCATTTGTCATGCACGAGTTGCCACAAGGCACGCTTTCATATTGAACAAAGAGACTTATTACAGAACGTTTCTTAGGTAGCACCAATGCCCATTTTGGATGTTATTCATTTAAAATTTAGTAAAGTAACTCTGTAGATCCGTACGGGAAAGCATTTCACAGCCGTAAAGGTTATGGTTTTGGCATCTAGTATATATTTAATTTTCTGGATGAGTAAGAAATTCAATTTACTTTTGAAATATGAATTTAAAATGTTACAAATGGTAAAGTATTTAACTACCCTTTGTATTCCTGCAAGTTTATAACCCTATCAAAATTAAGCTACAAAAATAGTGGCAAAAAATCCACGGATTTATTTATTTAAATGGATGTTTACTTTTAACATGATATAAATTTCGAAATGAAAAGTAGAATTCGTTTTACGTCTTCGTATGTAATTGCTTTTATTCAATAAAATATAGATACACAATACAATATACTTTACGCACATGTGTAAGTAATTTAATGAGCATATGCGTATGTGCGTATTCAAAAATTAACAGCATAATTTTACGGTGTGTTTTACTCGTACTCAAAATCATAAAAATAATAAACTTTTTTTCATATGCATGGTAGTACATTTTTTCCATTACGTTTACGCACTGTTAAAAAAAAACAATTTGGATTAGTTCAAGTTGTCATTTAAATAGTTGTGAAAAAACTTGACCTGTATCTGAACTTTGACTTGTTTGAAAATTCCAAGATGAAAACAGATTTTTTCGAAAGCTATAATTTAAAACAAAATATTTCATCGGAACATTCACGCGAACTTCGAATACGGTGCTAAAATCATATCATCAGCTGCACGACCGACGTTTATCGTGACTGCTACTTATTTACAGCCTGTTGAATAAGACTTTATATCAAATGGGTGATCCTACCAAAGTAACAAATGGTTTTGTTCATGCCAACCAGCTCAACACAACAGCTATGCAAATTTCTTGTCGCATTGCCGTTCCACAACAGTACAGAGCCATTGACCAGTCAAGGTTATCTAGGCTATAAAAATAAATTACATCAAATACTTACATCTTATCTCTATCTTAACTGAGTTAGTGACGTTTTATACGTGTAACACATCTATTTTATTTCTATTAGTATTCGTTTTAATGAAAGCACCATTCCGATCAAGTGACATTATAAAAAATCTTGTTTTCAGTGGCTCGTTCTTATTTTATGTAATTTCGACAACGTTACTAAAGAAAAAGAGACAGGATTGAATCTTTCGAAAAAGTTACGCTTGCATTTAATAATTGGTAAAGAAGTCACTTATATTCGACCCATTTGTGTCAAATTGGAAATACAATAAAATAAGTGGTCATGTGGTAAAAATGTGTCAACACTCCCATGCTATAACTTTATACATTATATGCTTAAAATGTAATGCTTTCATATTATCATTTTAACACTTACGCAGATATTGCTGCTTGTAAATCAGATTTTTTCAGCATTTCAAATAAATAACATGTAATGATTCCGCTTCTTTTAGGAACTGGGTGCTCAAGATGTGTGAAGATTTAGCAGCATATTTGTTTGAGTATGTTTAAAGCTACTATTGAAATGAAGATTTATCATCACAAGCATGTTTCACTTTTTTCAGCCTGATCGTTCATCTATGAACTTGTTGTAATAAAGAGCAGCATTGCATATTTTCTTGCCTGCTTAAACGAAAGAAGATTAAACAACATTCAAAAGACACATAAGTCTCATACTTCCATATAATTTTTTTTAAGTGTGATATTTGAGAAAAACAAACTTCGTTCTAAATACAAACATCATTGTGCACATTATATATATGATAAGTGAAAAATGATAACAGAATTTTATTTCTTTTCATTCAAAATCTTTGGAATTTATTTTTTATCCTCTGGATCATAAAAATACCACGTACATGAAAATGCACTTAAAAATGTACCATTTTATAAAACACATCAGCGACAATACTTTTCCAAGAAGTTGTGGTCTGTGGTAATTTTGGTTGCGTTACTTCAATTCATTTATAAATACTAATTAAAAATTTTGGTAGTTCTATAAAAATAATGCACAACTGAATTCGTTTAGTTAAACAGAATTTAATTTAACATCCCAGATCGGGTAATATTAGTAAATCACCAAATAATTAAAAAAAGATTCTAAATAATGATATCAAAACAAATATATTGATTGGTCTCATAAAATGGTAACGACTTGTGTGTCCATATTGTCATCTGTTTCATAGAAAACAAAATTTACAAAATTCAAAATTTACGAAATTCAATCATAAAACGATTTTATCACGCAATATTAGTAAAATATTCATCCTGCACGATATGATTGACTGTAAACGATGATTTTAGTTTTCCAATATTGCATAGCAATAAAAAATGCTTGTTTGTAAAACTTGATTTTTATTCAGTATGGTTTGTAATGTTTCTGCTGAATGAGCAAAAGAAGGTTGTTAATATCTTTACACGTTCAACAATAAAAACTACTGGGCGACTACTGATGCGGTAAGCAGCTAACTGACCAAGCTTACTTCAAATAACAATGCTTCGATCTATGCAAATATATTAGATAGGATAGTTATGACATAATGCACTATTGTTTCTTTCGGAATAAGTCTGGATAGCATGTAAATTTTGGCACTTATTCTGTAAACAGATTTTTATAACGGTTAGGCTAAACATATAAAAACAGATGCATTTGAGAAGCAGACGAGCTAAAAAAATCATTTTCGGAGCTTATTATGCAGTTTGATTGAGTATTTAATAAAATGTGATTTCATTCTTTAAAGTTTTTTTGCATATTGATGAATTATGATCCATGTTAGGAAAAATGGGAACCAGACATATAAATAAACGTAACTTACTGACTTCTAGGAACATTGTGATAATTATTGTTGATTTACTTGAACAATATGCAGTCATATATATTAACCACTTACACGCACAAAATTATTATGCTTATAAGAATATTTTTAGCATACTATGTAAATAAAATACTAATCTCATACAAACTAACAATGAATGCTCTATTGCATATATATTACATTGGTGTAACAATCGGAGGGGTAAAAACGTTTTCATCAGGCCTTAAATGACGTGTAAAAAGTATGTGTTGGGTACCTGACGACACTGCGCAAAAATTCCAAGTAAAACAGTGACTCAATCTGATCTCATCATAACGTATAGTTGTCATTACTAGTACACATTTCCAGGAGAATCATATAAACCTTAACATAAGAAACACGATGAGCATTAACATGTTGGTCTTTGCATCTCACAAAATTCATACATGTACGCACTGCACGGCTTTTTGGTTGAACGATTGATGATACTGATTGTCCACGTATATTTGTCGTTCTTACTCACTACACGATTTTTATGCAATTTTGTACTGTCTTCAATTATTACTCAACCAGCATCATTCACTTTTCATCTGCGCAAAAATGTATGTACATGTATATGGGTTAGTACAACTCACGTCTCTGGAGTGTAAGGAACTACAAAACTTTATATCGTTGTCTGTTCAGTTGTTTATCTACGTGCATCTTTTTTCTTCACTTTAATAACTCAAATAATTAGAAAAATTATAGTTGCAAGCAGATTTTAACTAAAGTTCTCGTTATCTGTTAATCGTTCATTGACCAGCATTGTTTAAAGTAGTATTCAGCTGTTTTGTTACTAGTTGTTATTTAAAAAAAGTTTAATACAGTAATTTAGTTGCAATGGCAGCCGCATTTTGTGTGGGAGACAGGAGTAGGTGGATAATATTTTTTTGTTCATTAATAATAATTTACTAAAGTTTTAAAGCAGGTTGACACTAATTCATTTTTATTAGATTGTTCCTTTAATAGAGTTATTCAAGCCATGAGCAGATCTCCAACTTTCTCTGAAGTTATGACCAAGTGGAGGGCCCTTGCAATGGAGTTGGACTGTGAACACGAAGTAGTAAGAGTGATTGGGAGGAATATCATGCTTCATGACTGGACATCCACTGATGTGATGATAGCAATTTTACCAAGTTGGAGAAGTAAATCAGCAGAAAATGCGACACTGGAAGCGTTGGTGAATGCATTGGAGAGTATTGGATTGAATGATGTTTCTGGAGAAGTTCTGAGTGCATTCAATATTCAAAATATTTGAATGATGGTAAGTAAACAGCATAATTAAAAATGTCTTACAAGTTATAGTACACTATTATTAAAAGATTTAAATTAATTTTTTTTTTTCAAATTTACAGATAATACCTGAGCTTTTCAACATAAATTGTTTTCGAGTGAAATTCGCACTACACTCTAAAGTAGTTGGGCAGTAATGCTTTTTTCATAAAATTATTTGTATTTATTGAAAAAGAAAGAAATAAAAATTAAAAGCCATTTGAATACTATCGCTGATAGTTTATTTGTTGTTTATTGTAGTCAGCTCTGTAGTATTTTATATTTACGTTACTTTAATTAGTCAAGCTAACCTTAATTACTTCATGATTATTTTTGAAAATCCACTAACTTCATCAAACCCTCTTTTTAATCCCAAAGTTAAACTACTACATGCATAAGTATTCTAAACGATAAATCACTTCTTGTTAAAAACTAGAGAGTTGTCGTTCCCAGCAAGTTAAAATTAATTTTAAAGCAAAATGTGCATTTATTTACACTTTATTACGGTTAATGAAATGGGTGTTCAAATTCTGTAATTAGAAAGTAAATGATACCCCTTGAATTCTTCACAAAGTTTGTATGTGTGTATAATAAGTGCATGTATGGGATGTAGAATTTTCGATTACACTATTTGATGGGATTTGGAGGATATGGCCGAAAGCAAGAAACAGTTGAGCAGATTCACAGTGTACCACATTTTAAGCCTGTGAAATAAACCCAAATTTCGCAATGATTGATACTAGCAAAGTAATCAATGGTTCAATTCATTCCAACCAGACCAACGCATAAACTTCAGACTTTTTCACATTGCCAGACCACAACAGTACAGAGCCGCTGACCAGTCAAGGTCATCTAGGCTATAAATTAAATGACACTGCATGTTCACTTCAATAGTCGTCTGTTTACATTATATTAAAATCTAAATTAAATAGGTGATGAATAATACTACTATTTCAATAAGAATTTTAAACTTGTTGATGAAAACTTATTAAGAAATATAACAATCAATTTGAATTTTTAATAATCTTGATTTTAGTGGTTCGTTATTATTCGATATGATTTCGACATGTTTGCCAAAAAGAAGTGAACAGAATGAATTAGTGCGGAAGAATTATGCTTTCATCCGGTATTGTATCAAGAAATCACTTATATCCGTTCCATTCGTATCAGAAAAAGGAATAAAACATGTGAGTATATGGTAAAAAAGTGCTAGATAAGTTTGGCTTTAATCCTGCATCATTCATTAGTATGTTAAAGGACCATTACCGCATTGTTATGAATGAAAACAAGTACCGTTTTTGTACATCTATTATAGACAAATAAATGAAATAAAATGTATTCTCACTTTCAATTAGGCATATATTATTATTCAAAAAAAGCTTTCATATTTGTTTACGGCATGGTACGTCAAATGCCAATTTACTTTCCATTTGGAGTTACTTTGGTCGAATTGGAAGACCAAATTAAGTTAAATGGTGTTTCTACAATTATAATACAATTACCATTTAAAAAGTCTGTCTTTAGCATTTTAGACGTTACTTATATGTAAAAAAAGTTTTAAAAAGTTTATTTATTTACATTGTTTGTAGCACTTTGTTGTCATGTTGTACTACAACATAACGAACCGCAAAGAAAATTGAAAAGTAATGGTTGACTGAAATAGAACTTAAGTTATAATATTCACGTTTTTGTTGATAGCTCATTTGATATTTCATGTACATATTATTGTATTCGAGATAAATGCTAAAGGTGGACAGAATGCCTATTTCACATTCTCATGAAAGTTGGACTCCAAACTTCACTTGAAAGATTAATTTTTTAGTTTTTTTTTGTATTTTCTTTGTATTTTATTTTGTATTGTATGTATGCAATTTTACCAAGTTGGAGAAGCAGATCAGCTGAAAATGCAACACTAGAAGCATTGCTAAATGCATTCGAGAGTATTGGGTTGAATGATATTTCTGGCGAAATTCTGACCGCATTCAACATTCAAAATATCTAAAATGACGATACTCCAAAATAATTTAAAACTGTTTCACATAATGCTGTACATCTTCCTTAATATAATTATGTTAAGATATACATATTAACTCAAATGATCATTTTTAACATGTCATTCCAGCGTTTCTCAACATGTGTGTGTTTCGGTGAAACTCGAAATGTCTTTTAACATAAACGACGTGTTTTGAAACAGGTTTATCAATGCATTTCATTTGGCATAAAAGTAAATTTTATAAACGATTTCAGTTTCTTAGAACTGGGTTGTTTTATTCATGGTAAATAATTTGACAAATGTGTATGTACTTATTTTTCAAAGGAACTAAAATTATGTAAATTAGTTTTGAAAAGTTGAATAAGAGTAATTATTGTTAAACTCAATAAATAGTAACAGAGATATTTTATTGATGCTTTATATTTGCTGTACATAAAAGTTTTTACAAATATAATTTCCATAATCATGACAAAGTTATCTAGTAGTAAGTTTGTCAGCATAATCATTTAAACTCAAAAAACCAAATATATGCCTAAATATCCTAGTGCCAAATTTAAACTATTGTACATAACAATTGTGCATTCCAAAAACATAATTCATCTTTTAAAATTTAGCATGTATCGTTTTCAGCCCATTTATTTAAAACTTAAGTACTTATTTACTTTTAGATTACAGTGGTTTTTCAAAGATTTTTTTAAAATTTGGAATTATATCACGAATAATAAGTTTTGTATCCATCAAAACTGTTTATTGGAAAAAATATATGTAGGAATTGGTTAACCAGACTAGGTGTGATTCTTAATATAAAAGTAAATTGCATACTATTTAAATGATTTCGCAGACAGCGGCACCGTAAAGTTAAAAAAGTTTACAAAAAAACGGATAATTGCTTCGGGCTGACAAAAAAACTCGCCAGTTTAATTGTAATTCAACGGTTAATGTGGGATATTATTTTTGGCCAATTTGGCTTTCTGTCGAGAAATATTTTATTCTTGCATTCCCGAGCAAATTTGACATCGCAAATACCATAGTGGTATTCATCCACAAAGATCTTTTCCTCTACGGATCCACTCAACACTTTCAGATTTGGAAGCACTTTCCAAATAAATTCCAAATGTTCAAACACATCCAGATCACTAATATAAGCACCAAGTAAGCATGACCTTAGTATTTTAGCAATTGGCGAAGACCAATCGCTATTGGAACCAGCTAATGAAAAATATGATTTGAACTTTCTTGCAAATGAAGATGTGGAGGTGGCGTTTAGCTCAAAATTTTCGCGTGCATTTACTTTAGCTTCTTCACTAAAATAAATGTGTAATATTTCCAGATTTGGCAAAGTACTTAGAAACTTGTACGTCAGCTTCAAATTGTCATGCAAATAAAGAGATTTTAAGGTCATTGATTCTGCTGATCTCAAAACCTGCGAGAATATTTTGACTGGTTTCTCCTCCAACAAAACGTCTTCCAAAATGACGCTTTCAATTTCAAAACTTTTCAACTCGCTTATTAAATCATTAATATCAATCAACGGACGAAAATATTTTTTAGTGCTCAAAGTCAACGTTTTTAGCTGTTGCTTATTGGGAAGCTTTCTCAGAATAGTGCCAATAACAGAAATATTCCACTGTTGGTCAATACCAAGTTCCAAGTGAATTTCTCTTAAGTTTGATAAACGTGACGCAAAATAAGGCATTACTCCAATGTGTTGGTCAATTCCTAATTTGCGTATACCCGCAGATCTTCCATATGTATAAATCATGTGCCTGGACCACATAGAATTCGGGTGTCCATGCTTTATATGAACTCTCCAGTCGAATGTGTGTAAGAGTGGCAACTTTGGAAATAGTTTAGAGTTTTCGGGCTCTACAAAATAAAAACCTTCACCACCACCATCGCCATTGTCCATTCCAGTGAATATCAACGTCTTCAAATTTGTTGTATGACCAAGGCATTTTAAAATATTTTTGAACAAATCGAATTTGTTTTTATGGTAGTGCTTACAACTGAATTCGATTTCGAAAGCATGCACATACTTTCCAAATCTCTCAAAAAGTTCCACACATTTTTCAACGAGTAGGTTGAAATGATGTGACGCAAATGGCTGGAGGGACACATAACTTCCTGGGAACGGATTTCCTTTGTGAGTGATCATCTGTTGGAAAAATCTCTCAACTCCTTTACCAGTTTGAAAAACAGTTGCTCCAAAACGATAGTTGGCCATTCTGTTGTAACTGAAGCTGTTTGCTGGCACTCGAGCTGCTTGATTCTGCTGAGTTTCATTTGGGTAAGAACACTCACGGTCAGCATGAGTTTCCAGAGAGAAATCCACCGCATGTTTCCATCTTTTCGAAACTAGTCTAAGTTTTAAGAGCTCATTGTTGATGCAATGCTTCCATGGTACGCCAGGAAGTAGAGACTTAATGAGTCTCTTATGAACCAAATGCTTTGTGACCAGATGAGGGAGAACCTTTAAAAAATAATAAATTCGGTAAGCCTTGGACAACTTAAGGCCAAGTTTAAAAAATTAGTTTAGTTCTTACCAAATCAAACAACCAGGACACCTTCTTGTCTTGAAAACACCTATCCAATTCCGGAAAAGCCAAAAGAACTGCATGGATGTCCGCTGAGTTTCTTACTCGATTAAAAATATACTCCCAAATCTATATATATAACACAAGGTAACAAAACGTTAGTCACTAACAGACATTACTATAAATTTTACATGTTTGCATATAAACATAGCAATGTAAAAATAATTTGTAAATTTCGTTAAATGAGTTTTATCAATATTTAGGGAAAAATCCAGTTTAAAAAAAATTGTACCTAAAGGAATTACTGTAAAATGAACTTGTTATCAAAAAATCTGAAAACTTCATAATATAAATTTCACTATTCCGGGTTACTTTACTAAAAAACTGTAATATTTGGACTTGATTCAAATGATGTTTTTGTTCCTTGACTTGAATAAGAATTTTCCGCAGAAGAAAAATATTTTATGCAATATTTTCCCGATTACTTATAAAAATATTAAAGTCTAATTTTTGCTTACTTCTTCTGGAAATATAGACAAAGATCCTGCATTCCAAACTGCGGAAGTCCAATTATTTTCAATAGTTTTAGCCTGAGTTGGCTTCTTGACTACGTTGTTTTCACAAGACATATTAACAACTGCTAAACCACTGATAAAGTCGAACTTTTTATAAGTACTAAATCAAGTCGGGGCAAAATATAGTTTTTTGTCACTTGTTTCACTGATTAATGGGACGTACATTAAAGCAATTTTAAATAATTTCCAAATAAACAGCCTTAAATTGCTCCTTAAGTTATATCCAATTTATGAGGAAAAAATAAAACCACAAGTGATCCGAAATGGTTCGAATTATCGGAGTATTAATGTTATATTGATTTTAGTATGAAGAGCAACGGGACTACTTTCAAGGTTATTATTCAGCTGCTGTAGTACGAAACGTGCATATAACAATCAACTGAACTGACTGGTGAGAACCAACTTCTTATAACGAAGCTTTAAATGTGTACAGAAACGAAAATGATAGCACAATCAGACTTTTTCCATTTGTGCACAAATATGAACCGCATTTATCCTCCTATAACGTTTACAGATGACGTCACCACACAGACCTAAGTCCCAATATAGATAGATACATATATTGATAAAAACAAATGACTTTCACGATATGCCTGCCTTAGTATTAGTATTTAATTTTAGCATATCAAGCACATTTCTTAGACAAATAAGAATATTAAACAAAGAAAATACACATACACATCAGTACAACACATGAACTGCCAAAGCATGTGAGAAACAAATATTTGTACGATTTATTGTGTAGTGCTGGATTCATTTACCATTATCTATGTTTGTAGCAAGATAGCATAAACTGACGCTTATCAACTTAACAGTTTGAATGAATGCACACTAGCAACATAAGTTAGTGGAATGGAATTAATTATCAATGCTGACTTTTCTTTACAGCTTTCAAGACAGCTTTTTATCAATCTGTTGACATTAGAGACAAAAGAATAAATGCAGTACATGACTGCGAGCATATTTCTTGGACTTATTGTAATATTGAGTGCGTATCATGCAAGCAACCAAGTCAAACAACAAAAATGACTCATAAAAGCTTTATTTAGATCTCTGAAGAAATAAAATGCAAACATAAAGTAAAGGTTACTTACTTTTATCTAGATAAAGCAATGGAAAAGTACATATCCACTGCAAACTGCTCCGACTTGTTATGAATGCAAATACTGTTGTGTAAAATCAAATCACAGTTGAATGGCGATGTGAATTAAATACGACGTATATATTGTATATTATTGAATTTTATAACATATATAACGATGACGGCGACAAAGATTAATGTTTAATGATACTACAAACTACTTTTGGCTATCGAGTTGATGAACAATGTTTTTTTAGATAACATATTATTGTTCCATATATCAGTTTCTGCGAATCCTGGGTAGGCGTTGAAAATATTTCTAAGATTTATAATATTCCAGGAAAACAAATTTGTGAACTGTTTTGTTTTACCAATACCAATTATAGGAACAATTTATGTGTGGTTCGTTAATTATATTTTCGGCTATATAAACCATCATCGTCACCAAAATTTTGTTCTTTTTCCATTCCACTTAAATTCCATTTGTTTTAAAGTTGCTTGTTGAAAATCCATCCCAAATGTGCATATTTCTATTAACTAACGATATAACAGAATTGCGTGCATTCAATATGCGTACTCCCTTACAAGTAACTAAATTGTTGGAAATAGCATATTTAGAAACGCGAATTACTTACAAAAACATTTGAACAAACGATATGAAATTAATATGCCTTGAATGAAACTGCTTATCAATCATCTTATCTTTTAAATTTTGTCTTATTTAATAATAATACACAATAAACAATTGGACCAATTTTCGGATTTTAAATTACGTGCAAAATTTCAAGTAAACAATGAAGTGATTGGATATGTGTAATCTCGGATACTTTCCGCGTAGCTTTGAGTGCTAATTTCAATTTTCTTCTAAGTAATTTGAAAGATGACAGCATTCAAAGGACAAGTATTTTGTCGGTGGTGTCTTCACTTGGGTTTGAAGTTTTCTAAAGCTTTTAAGCATTTCACTGTGAAATGTTTCTGGTTTCCTTGGAAACTGCATACGAAATAATTTCATTTTATTCCTTATCCTATTCTTTGTGTTTCGCTTCTCGCATTTTGATTTTGTCGATTGACATTTAGATGCGGGTTCAGCTTCTCCACTTGATAAACTATTATTTATCCACCGTTGGTTTGGATGTCCTTTTACCTGTTCTGAAAGCTCTCTCCAAGAATTCTGAGCCTCCATGAATTTCAGACACGCCAAAATAATCGCAAAATGTTCAGCGTTCAAATAGTATAACAGCTTTTGTTTGGATAAGATTGGAGAATCCATGCAAATTTTACAGGAACATGTCACCTCTTAGTGTTTTAAGGATGGCGGGGCAGGAAAAAGTGCTAGCAGTGACTCAGGTTGGGTGACATCTGGAGAAAGCATACACATGTGTCTGTGGTCAAAATCACAATATTAATCTTGATCTCGAGCAATATTTAGGTGTATTATTGATCATATTATGTGAACAGCTCCATCATAACAAGTCATACCTCGATTAAAGTCCTCGTTTCTGGATTGGATTAACGGATTATCAATATGAAGTCTTTCATTTAAGTCAAATTCCGCAATATTGCTGGCATTGTTCCTCGAATACACTTTGTCATTAAATTTAAAATACAATTTGGAGATAAACATTACATTAAACTAATTTAATAGATGTTTGTTATCAGAATACTATTCTTTTAGAAAGTCAATTCCAACTCTATGGTTAGTAGCCTTAGTCCAAGTAATTCTAATACATGTGTGAGTTTATTACACAAAATATTATATGGGAATGTATTTTTAAATTATTTGATTTTAAATTAAATAGATTCTATCCAAAACCCATCAAGTTTTTAATTATAAACTACCTGCGCAAAATTGCTATCTTTAAGGGCTTTTTTACTTGATTCTAAAATTAGTTATGGATATTTACAAAGAAGTTTCATATAGTTATAACTATGTATGTGGAAACGCAGTTAACATTTCTAGTTCAGTCCAAACCCTGAAAGGTTTCAGTCATATTTCCTTTTGAATCATTCCATTGACAGCAAAATGTCTACCCCATTAATGTGGAAATCGTTTCAGCTTACTAGATCAATTTACGATCCCATTCTTTACCCCCACATCTTAACCCCAAATCCAAAAACTGAGCAAACTAAGGTTGAAAGTCGGCCCTTAAAACTAGCAAGATTTCACTTGTCTACCTGTGTAGTTTTCCTAAGTACGCTTTGGGAATTACACTTTCTTGGAAGAATCATTTTTGATCCAAACTTTGAGTACATTCATTTAACTCCATTTTACATCGGATTAGCAGTCACTTTAATAACGCATTCAATACTAACAAGGGGATTATTAGTAATGGGACACCAACAATGGGAATGTTTTAATAATACGATTCGTCTTGAAAGACAAATAAATGGAAATGATAGGAAACCGATTGGATATGCTACAGAAATTGGGCATTTTCAACTTCTTTCACAAGGTATTTTTACTATTATAGTTAATGAAAAACGAAAAACATCCAAATTTTTCAACAATTTCTTTTGTGGCAACTAGAATTGAAAAAACTTCTGAATGGCGACAAAACTGCAGATCGAATGGGAATTCTGATGTATTCATTGGCAGCCATTTTGGCAATAATTGGCTTGTTCTGGGCTCCTTTTGGATGCTACTACAACTTCGATCCAGGATATTTCTTGTTTGAATACAGTTTTTACCCAATGGAACATCAGAGTAGAGCATTTCAGTTGACGACATTCATTTTTCGATATTTGGTAACTCATTGGACGGTTTTGGAATGTGCAAGGTCATACACACTCACGCTGATATCATTGATGGGCCATGCAAATGCGCTTACCAAGTGTATAAATTCGATTTCCAAAATTCGGGTATCTGAGCAGACGTTCAAAGTTTACAGAAGGTTGCAATTTCTCAATCAAATTGGACACGAGCCAATAAAATATGAAGCAAGTACCTTAATGACAGCTGGCTTTATATTTTGTGTAGTTGGTAACTGGCTTAGTATGTTGGGATGGCAATTTATTAGGTTTGAAGTTAATATTTCAATGTGTCTCATAACCTTTATAGCGTATTTTGTAATTCTCGAAACTCTTCCGTTTGCTATCAGATGTCACGAAGACAGCAAACGTATGATTAATAACTGGAAGCGCTTATACATAACAAATCGAGGAACAGGAAAAAACTCAAATTCTAACGATGTGTCATTTCATTTAATTAAAAAAGTTTGCAAAGCTCAGAAACCAATAACGTTATACTGGTGCAGTACGAAGTTTCAAAATGAGACAAAAGTTAATTTCTACTATAATATTTTTGAATACACTGTAAACATGATTTTAGGGTTTGAAGCAACTAAGAGAAGTTGAAATATCGGTTTACCTGGTTAACCTCGACCGGAATATCTAAACTATTTTTCGGATGTAGATCTCAAAACCACGTATATTAGGTTTTTGTCTATGATAGTAACACAGGATATTTAAGCATGGCATAAAACATGATCGCGCTGCTAAAACGGGAACCATACGAAAGTTACATGCAGTCTTTGTGGAATGCTTAATACGTTTTCATTATAACCAAAATAGACCAAATATTCCACTTATCATCGTTATTCTGAATGTCAGTAGCAAAAAAACCTTGCGACAACATTTAATTGTTTTGCATAATAAAAATTGTACGTAGTGATGTTGGAGTTACGAACGTATAAGTGCAAATATTTATTATGTATGCTGACCACTAAATCCAAACTGTTGGTACAATATATTCAAACAAAAGTTTAGTTATTTACATTTAATCAACATGCATATTGTTCTTCAGCATTTTTAAGCATATTTCAGTTATACTGGGTGTTTTCGTAAAAATACGTATAAATCAGGTTAGCGATGAACATCTTTCGTCAGCAACTCTGTTTCTAACGATTATGTTTATTTAATCTGCATTTATTTATTGAGCTTTCGAAATCCTAAAACACAAAAATATACTCGACACGAAATAAATTAAAGTGAAAAGGATCGCAAGTAAATTTCAATACGCCAAAAATTAGTGATTTAAATTTGACGGAAACAGGTTATAGGATTGCCATTCAAGCAGGTTTGCCACAAAATCCAGCATTTAGTGGATCATACAGATTAGTTTTTAAAAAAT
>JAQFXM010005377.1:0-15091 GCA_034693345.1 Entomobrya multifasciata | reverse complement strand
TCAATTTCAGAAAACGAAAACTGCTACACTGCATATAGGAAAGCCCAATCTCGTTTCTCTTATTACTAAAGACAGTAAGTACGAGATATGCATACGTTACGAAGAACTCTCAGGGCTAAAGGAAAGGTAGTCTAGAGTCTAGATTCTAGATGTAAAAAAATATGGAGCACTGATCTATTTTCTCGCTAATATCCTTATGATTAACATGGAGTTTATACTATTTCTACTGCTAAAAATGCCATAGGCTTTATACAGTACTACTTTTTTTACTAATAATATGTATTAATGCACTAGTATTTCTATGTACTCAATGGCAATTTATAGTACGAGGAACAATTCACATACATTCTACTTCTGTCGTAGAAAATAAAGTTGGAAAACTTTTCTCTAAACATTTTATACCTTCCTAAAATAGCTTTTAGGTAAATCATTACAAGTAGCTCAAAGCACAAGAAGCTTAAAAGAGGATTTTTCTCTGACAATTATGAATGAGAGAAAGCTAGAAAGATAACGTAATTTTAATGGTTTAGAAAGAGAAAACACAGAAAGTATAACAATAATAAAAATGATGATACATTATACTACGGCGATTTGCATAACAAAAAATAAAAAAGTCATTTATTAGACACAATAGTACCTCGTTTAGTAAGACGTAGTGTATATCATTTCATCATAATCATCATCAAGTCACAGTACATTAGGACAAGCTATACTTAAATATGCACTAACAGCTCAAACATTTTTCCTTTATGGCATTGTTGCAGTTGCAGCCATTGAATTTTTTTTCTTTCTAAATCTCTTTTCTTTTTCAGGGACAACTCTATTTTGCTACCTATCACACATCGTAACGCTTGTGTGGTGTTACCGGCGAATTTACCAAGTTGTGTACCGTCTTCAAAGCAAAAGAGCTACAATGAAGAACATGCGATTTCGAAAAACCGTTGGGAGTTCATATGCTTCAGCTTCTGATCAGGGTCTTTCAGTTTCCAGTGTAAGTAAACAATTTCAGTGTTTCGAGTCAGCATCTCAGCATTATTAAGGAAAACTTTTTTACTCTCCCATGAGGCACAGCACAGGGCATATCATAATTTTTTGATAACAAAATTCAATTCAAATGTTCCATTCCAGACAAGAAACTAGATACATTCCGCATGAAGTAGTTTCTATCAAACCTGTTGTCGTCTTTTGCACGCATAGCTAATATATAATTGATGTACATGCCTACTTCCTAAACACAAACAAAGCGATGGAACGTACACTGTTTCCAATTTCCTTTTTCATTATAACTGTGAGTGTGTGCACATGACGTAAAAAGTATTTGTATTGACACAACAAACTTTGGTTAAACTATACTTGTAAAATATCTTACGTGACTACGTGACAAGATATGACGGTTGACTACGGCGGCTAAATGACTAACCATCGATTTCTAAGATGTGGGATAGGTGGGATAGTTTCAGTAGCCGAAAGTAGGACATGGGAAGTTAGTAACATAGACTCAAAGATCAGTTAAGGACAAATTTAATGAAAAATATGAAGAAAGTATGTAAGCGCCATTCCAAGAGAAAAAACTAACAAGAAAGAGAAAAACCTTGATGTTCTGCTAAGATGCTAAGATAGCATTTTTTCATGCACCATATTGCGATACGTCAATGTATTATTTTACAGCAAAGATTTGCTTTCACGAAAGAAAAAATCTCAAAAATTGATACCTAATACAACGTTTCATAATTCATAATTACACTTCATTTATGCTGTGTCACGTAATGCTAAATACGATGTAAATTTATTAGTATATTATAAAGAAGAATGTTTATCATTGCAATTTCAATATTATGTCATTGATATAAAATTGTATTATTATGTCATTTAAATTATAAATAGGTAAGTAATCGGCAACAACTTGGAGCAGACGATTATGATATACCAGATAGTCCCCCTGGATTACCGAGATGTCAAAGTCTCATAATATTTTCCTTTGCAACGGAAAGGCTTACTGAGATGGAACTTCACGTGCTTGGAGTAAGATATCTTAACTATCCCTTCTTAACAAAATTCTTCGTTAAGTATCTTTGATGGTTTGATGTAGCAAATTTTTGACAAATTGTTGAATTTCGATTATGCAAAACAAAGTTTAATGAGGAATATTTTTTTAGATGAACATTGCGATGGTCGCAGCTTTTATCATATTTTGGACCCCTTATGCGATCATTTCCTGCATTTCAGCTTTTTATGACAAACTATCCCCTGTTTGGTAAGTTGGCTGGCATATAAGAAAGAACATGAGAAAAATAGTTTTTATGAAAGTCTAAATTGAGCTATTTTGTCATCTCCCGTCTCAGGTATATTTTCCCCACGATATTCGCAAAAACTTCTTGTATGATTAATCCACTACTTTACGGGCTTACAAATAGCTTTCTCCGAAAGCAACTTTTACTTGTCCTTCGTGGTTTCTTGGGACTGACAACAGCGATTGAGAATTTTGAAGTTATGAAGCAGTACGTACAAAAGACACAATAACATACAAGCATGCAATCCACCCACGGAAAAAAAATGTTGATAATAATATGTATTGATTCTAAACTTTAGGCGACAACAAGATGGACTTTATAATAAAGAAGGGATTTTTGTTGGAAAAAGAACAGGCGCAATCGCTCACTGTCCTTGTGATGGATGTGTCGCATCGAGGAGACAGGTTATTAAAAAAAATTCTTATCAAAGTTATCATCTTTCTCATTTCATTGTAGCTATTTTTCTAGTTAATTTTGACCATAATGCATAATACTTTCATTCAGATTAAGCTACTTATTGAGCAACAACAAAAAGTCGGCGTAGTTGCTGCTTGCGGTAATGTCAACGTCCCAACCATAACGGTAGCCTTACAGCAAGTGGAAGTGCAAACTTCATCATCTACCCACAAAGATCAAAAGCCTGCTTCCGACTTGGGGGAACTTGAAAATTCTGTTGACAACTGTAGTTGTGGTGGTGTGCTACATGACAATGACAACTGTGAGGACTTCAATGGCGAGAATGATGTTGGTTGTGATGAAAAAAGAAGCCCTCAGCAAAGCCCAATTCCTCAGAGTATCTTTAGCAAAGAGCTTCAAAGAAATGAGAATATAGTTAAAGCAAGAGGACATAGTAGTGCTAATTCCATCATTCTCAGTGTAAAGGCCCTTTCTAAGGATATGGAAGAGAAAGGGATGTTGTCACAAGATGATGATGACAAGACAAACCTATAGATGTAAACATAAAAAACCTATCTAAACGTCCCAAAAAACCTTCTTATGTCAGTGTCACAGTCACATATATATAACGATGATGAAAACGGAATTGATGGAGATATTATTACGAGCTATATATAACGGTAACTCACTTATTTAGTGATCAAACTAATCTGTCCAACCAATTTCATTGTCTTTTAATTTAATACTGAAGCTATTATGCAGAGACATTCTTTATAACAAAACATTTATACATGATATATGGCCCGACATAACCCTAACCCTACTCATAATTTATCCATATTTTTAGATACCTTTAAGTATTCATACTACATATATTGTACTGCATTCTTTAAAAGGTTTTTCAATAATTATGAATGAAAACTAAATGAAACGATAATGTCATACATTCCAGTGTTCTAAAACCTGTACAAGCAAGGGCTTTCAAAATGATGTAAAATGTATCAATGATCATCATGTTGTCAAAATAAAGTATAATTATCCAGAGTATTTAAGTATTTTTTTATTTTATTAAATTCTATCACCTTTCAGTTCCAAATGTCATGTGCCAAGTAAAGGTTTCTTATTATGATAATAACATTTTTCATAACCCTCCCTTTCTTCACGTCAGATACACCAATGCATTTAGAGATTTGGTTTATTACATAGAAATATAATCGACTAAATTTGTTTATTTATAAGGATGTTATATAATCTATAAAGCAATGATTATGCGTTGGAGTAACAGTTGAAAATATAAATAATATTATAACAGAAACAATGACTTAAGTAAGAGTTTAATAGCTAACAGGGAGTTAAATTGAGAAACTAATAAATTTTGAACTGTAAAGTAATTTAGACAACAGTATAGTATGTTAATTATTTATATCTAATGAATAGATTGTAAAAAAATATGATTGAACATTAAATACCTGACTTGATTTTATGTTACCGAACAAACAAGACGCGTTAAAATTTTAATTATATTACTGGAAACTTTATTTTAAAACATGAAATGCATAGTTTGAATTTTCAAATTAGTGTAACAATTGATAATTGCTTTTTACTACTTATTAGTCGAATTATGTGAAAAATCATAAGTTATTTTTTGAGAGAATAAAAACTGAATTAACAAATTAAGATAGAAAAATTACTCCGTCGCAATTTTCATTTTTATAGCACATGGTCGCATCGCACATATCAGAAAGAGAGTATTATTTTTATTTTCCTACTTTAACCTTCTTAACGATTACATATAAAACTTTTAAAATGTCACTACAACGCACAGGTATAGTGATTATCAGTCAACGGGAGCAGAAATGTGTCAAATTCAGTATAGTAATTTAATTAAGTTATAATATTGTTAAATTAACAGCATTCCATGAATCAATTCAATGTTCTATCTCTGTACACGGCTGGAACAAAAATTACACACTATGTTACTTTTTTTTACATATTACAATTACAATGGTTGGTTGCATTGAATCAACAATACATCTTTCGGTTGATACCAAAAAGGCATATTAACATACAAAGTCTGGTAAAAGGAAGAAATGGTTTAACATTTTTTATATACACATTCATTAAACTAACAATAGAAAATGTCATTTAACTTTTATAACTACCACTAAGCATTTATAGTGGTTATTTTTCAAAGAAATCCAGTTACGTATATGCATATCCAGTGTCTCCAGATAATAATCTTGACTGAATACTTCAAAAAATATTGTAAAACGTGCTAAAATATAGAAATAATTTTTTATACACAACTCATAAATGATATTATAATATTGATCTACTTGACTGTTAGTAAAAGTACAATAATATCTTTTTGAAATGCACAGATTTAATGCTATATGGTTTACATTTTGAGATATGGTTCTATTGAAGCTGCAACGCTACTCTTCTTGGTATGATCCGAGACTTTTTTAACGACTCATTTTCAACAGCGTCGGCAATATTTTTTAACTCACAAATACGATTATAACTTATTACAATTAGCAATTATTCAGAATTAAGTAAATACATGCATACAACTTTGACATTTTACATAATTATGTTCAATTTTATTAAGTTGTACTAGATTTATATGAACATAATGTAACAATTAATCACACATAAATTATAAAGCATTTCGGCAAAATGAGAAATATTGGTACATGGATAATCTTTAGTCTCTAAATTCTTTTTTCGTATTATTACTAAAGTTTTTTACTATAATGTAAAATAGTAAAGATCACGTTTGGATGAATTTATCTTTTTCAACGAGATGCTGAACCAGGCGAGGAGTTATTATTGGCAGATGAGCCTGCATTTATTCTGATTGTTCTTGTTTGACCAGCTCCAGTTCCACTGGCATTGCTCCCCACGAGTCCCAGTAAATTAATTAATTGTGGTGACTGGATGGAATGAGACTGTGGCTGTACATCTGACGTACTAATGACAGCAACATTATTTCCATTGTTATTATTATTATTAGTGTTTCCCATCGAGGTAGCGGTTGGCGCATTTACATTGGACACAGGACTAGGTGCTGGTGCAATCTGTCTAAAAGATGACCCTCTATTTACTCCTCCACCGGTGGAGCCTCCTGCAGGTGCACCTCCACTAATGCTCGTAGGTATCTGCTGCTGTTGAGTAAGTGTTGCTGCCAATACTGGATGATCTAGAACAACGCTTGGGGTGGCAGTGGCTATTGGGTTCAGTCTACTGGCACCTGTACGTACTTGCGTCGTTGTGCCTTGCGGTTGATTTAAAGACGCAGCCAGTCTATCCAACAGCGTTCCATAAGAAGTGGAGTTGGAGCTACTCGTGGATGAGTCAGCAGTACCTGTTGGGCTTGACAATGAAGATGGGCCATTGGTTCCAACAACTACTGTATCTGCTGAGGGTGTCCCAGCCAGAAGGGCAGACAGCCGAGGTGTTGACGAAACAATGCTACTTTGAGTCACAGTCCCAGACATTGAAGAGATAGATGATGAAGACATGGGAATTCCACCTCCAATTGACGTTGATACCGAATTAAGCAATGAGCTAAGAGTAGGCGACGAGTTAATCGTATTAGAGCTGCTGCCAGAATTACTCGACATGGAGCTGTTAACACTACTTAAAATGAGGGGTGAGAATGAACCAACATTTCCTCCTGAAGATGAGACAACTGTTGGTGATCCCAGGAGATCAGACAAAGTAATCACATTTGTTGAGTTACTACTCTTATTACTAGTATTATTGCTAATTGAGGATATTATACTGGAAGATGAGGGGACCACATTAGTTGTTGCTGTTCCACCCATATTCATACTATTTCTTGCGGATACAACTCTCATTCCAGATGACAGTGTTTCCACTCCTGATGAGGAAGGGATTTGGGAAGCTGCTATAGAAGAGGCAACAGAGGTGGCGGCAGTCAGGGAGCCACCGATTGCGTCTAACTTTTGTAACTGTTCAGGTCCTATCGCTTCGGAAAGTGCATTAAAGAAGGAGTCAACTCCATCGACAACGACGTCACTACTGCTAACCACTTGCTGTGTGTCCATTAACTGATTTGCATCCACGCCCGATTGCTCCACAACTTGATTTTGCTGACTTAAATTGTTGTTATCACTTCCACTTCCTGTTGCAGGGCCAGAAGACGACATTACGGAGGATGAAATTGAAGTTGGAGTCGCAACTTCCCTTTTAATAGCAACGCCATTGTTACACGTACCCAGCAATATTCGTGTAGGTCCTTCGGGGACTTTGCCAGGCTGGCTTTGTACGATCTGCTGTTGCTGTTGTACTGCTCCCAGGTTTAAACTCAACCCAGAAGGATTGGTCATGGTTCCAGCGGTTGTAATTTGTCTTGCTGCTGATGCTTGTGCTGATGTGGCAATGGACATAGGTCGAAGAGGAGAAATGAAAACGAGAAATGGAGGTGCTTGAGCAGTTGTTGTCCATTCTCCACCTTGAATCTTGGTAATTTGATGCTGTTGCTGATCCCCGCTATTGACAACACTTCCACTATTTAAGTTGACATTTAGGTTTAAGTTCAAATTAGTAGTGTCAATCGTTGTTTGAGATGATGTTGCTCCACCGGCATTCGTAAGAATGTGTTGCTGCTGTCCAAGCTGGCTAATTTGAATTGGTTGGCCACCAAGTAAGGTGGTTAAGTCTGGCACAGACAATTCATCAATTTCTCCCGATGATCCAACCGAGTTCAAATTCAAATTGTTCATACTATTTGCATTAATCAGGATTCTTTGTTGTGGCTGCTGGCCACTCTGCTGCAAAATGCTCACGTTTCCATTTAATGCATTTGAAACAGCTAACTGTCTTTGGACTGCGGTGAGTTGTACCGTATTTCCTCCAACTGAAGTCGCAACGGTACCAGAATTATTGTTAAGTCTTAAAATGTTCACAGCAGGTTGTCCAGAGCTGGTCGTTATTCTACTGAGGCCTAGATTGACATTTGAGGCGGCAACCAAGTTACTTCCAGCTGCGGTGGTTAGCGTAGTTGCGGTTCCATAATTGACACCAGCAGAACTGGCGGCGAGGAGTCCATCTAAACTTATTGTGTTAAGATTTACGCTTACGTTAGGGGATGCGTTTACATTAACGTTGACATTTTGTGATGGATTGGTCATAGTGGAAGAAACGGAAGGAGGAGAAGTTATCATCAAAGGAGATCCAAGTGGATTTTGTTGTTGACAACCAGGAGAGGCAATTGCATTGGTGGTGTTACTGTTGCTATTTGAATTTGTACCTGAACTACAGCTTACAGAACTAGTAGATGAACTACACACTGGGCTACTATTGACGATGCCAATATTCACCGGGTTTTGTGGTGTTGGTTGTACTGCAACAGTAATTGGCTTGTTTGTTTGAAGATTCGTCAAAAGTAGCTTAGCTAGTGCAGTGTTTGATGGTTGTGTCTGTTTCATTCTTAAAAGCCGTTGTTGTGTTGCGTGGAGTAAGTGTTGGTTGGATTGATTTTGCTGCAAGTTAACATTGACAATATGAGGTCGAGTTAAAACTTGCTGCGGTGTAATTCCAGGCGAGTTAAGGTTTACATTAAGATTGACATTGGCAGCGGAAGGCGTAACGGTTTGAGATGGAGTCGGATTTTGGGGTTGATTCTGTTGAGCTTGGGAGAAAATTTGAATTGCAGCCTGGCGTTGTCCCGTCGCCTGAGGTTTTTGGTGTTGTTGTTGCTGCTGCTGTGGATTTGTTCTTGGTTGAGGATGCACTATCTGAACTGGTGGAAGAGTAGGGGCACTTGTGGCAGTCGGAGCTGAACTCGTGACAACGATACCCACTGACACGGGAGTTGCTGGCCTCTGAATTTGTACTTGCGACTGCTGCGATACAGTAACAATTCCAGGTACCGTAGCTTGTACAGGGCCTGGGCTTGGCGCAGCCCCAGATTGTACAATTTGACTGGCAGACGTAACACTGGCTGAACTGACTGGTGTGGTCACCGTGACCGTTGATGTGGTGCCAGAGGTTATAGGAGCGGCAAGTGTAGTTATAGTCTGCGGACCTGTGGCGGTAACTGGAGTAGTGGGCTGTTGACTTGAAGGTGTAGTAGAAGCAGCTGTTGTCGGAGGACCTGAGACCGGAGGAGTAGGAGGGGCAGCTGATTTGTACGAATTTGTGTATACCACTTGAGGAGGTTGGCCAACTTTCTGGTAAGTTATTTTGCATGGTCGCCTTCCATCTTCGGTGAAAATGTCGGAGAATTGTTTCACATAGAGAGTCACATTTCTGCTTGATCCCAATTCAAACTGACATTTTGTACTGGCTGGTGGTGATCCAATTCTAGGTTGATTAGGATCCAAAAACGATTCCATTTCGAGTTCTCCAAAGAATGACTCCATACCATTTCGCTGGAATATTGATAAGGTTGTAGTATGAGGTCGTTTTCTTCTTTCGGTTTCCAAAATATACTCCTCAATCTTTCTGACAAAATTTTCATTTGGAAATACTCGTAATTGAGCAGGTTCAGGAATTTGGCCGATTCGGAGAATTTCTTCTAAATTTTTAGGTGGATCCAAACTAGGGTAGTCTTGATATATCTGCAAACAAATAAAAACCCAACCATTAATTAAGATAAAACATCAACATAATTAGTATAATTCTCCATCAAAAGTGCCACAGAATATATGCACATCATATAGCTGAAAGTATAGCCACTTACAATCGGTGGCAGTCTTAAAACTTCTTTATCTACTCCAAATGTGCGAGAAGTCATTTCCCGTTTTGATTTTACACTCTGGACAAAATTCCAGAAAGGCTCTATGTCCAGTCTTCCTTCAGTCAAGCTAGGAGAGTTCAGGTTTGCGTCCCTTGAAGAAATTATCATTTTATTTGATTTAAAGGGATTCTCCTCCCAGCGTTTAGCAGCTATTTTCATGTCTTCAGTGTTCCATTTCAGTTTTTCAAACTGCATTCGATTAGCAATTAAACCAACTTGTGGACTAGGATCTAAGCAAAGCGGACCTGCGGTCTCATTTACAAATTTTTTCTCCAGCTCCAGTCTTTGGTCATAGGTAAGGGAGTTACAATTATTTTTCTGGGATGCATCCAAATCCACTTCGTATTCGTACTCACTATCACTACCATCCGGGACAAGATGTGAAACATCGCCACTACCGATACTTTGTCTAAAAACGGCATTCCACCCTTTTCTATCCTGAAGTCCTTTCTCAACTAACATATCAAAGTCACATAGTAAACTCTCAGTTGTTGGACGTAACATCACTTGTTTTATCACTGGTTTCTTTTGACCCTTTTGGCTTTCATTTCCCGTGATATTTCCGTTTACTAATGATATATTTCCGTTTGGAGTTGGCAGTACAGACACATTGTTTCTACCAATTGTAGCGTTCACATTTGCATAGGAGGTTGACATCGACTTACGATAATCACGTATTTCCGCTACGACTTGATTGCGGTATCTCATCAAATACACGCCTTCTCTGTCCTCCAGTTTGCACAACATTTTATTAGGAATTTGTTCCGCGTCTATAGAATCAAGTAAATATCGTTCACTGTACGGAATAGCGTGGGATTCACTACACTCGTTTGAACCAGGAACACAATAGCCGAAACTGTAGCCGTGGTCTTCAGAATAAAGGTTTACAACCAATTTCGCCTTTTTTGACTTGGATGGCCCGATGTTAATTGCAGACTCGTCATCAGACTCATCTTCTATACATAAAATTCTTGCTAAATCGTTTGATCTTCGTTTTTTCCTCTTTGTACCAGCAACTTTCCGTAACTGGTGGGAATAGTGTCCTCCTCCTGGCGGTCCATTTCCATCCCCACCATCACCAGATGGACCATTTCCAACAGCCACCAATGGTCCATTATAAGGATTGTCGTGATCATTTTGTCCATGAATTAAATCTAGACGATGATTCAGTGCTGTGTCTTCATCTTCCGGGAGATCAACTGCATTTAGCAGGTAAAATGTCGGCGCCTGGTCGTCATTCTCGATTTCCATATTTTTATTTTGTGACTGGTTTGACTCGCCAGCGTTTCCTGGTCTAGTTAACGGTGACGGGGGAGATATTTGGCGAGAAGAGCTATCTGACTGGATACCTTCTGCACCGGGGATTTCGTCACTGGTGGACTTCGTACAGCCGTTTGATTTAGCTGACGCACTCGCTCCGTCCCGTCTTTCAAGAAGCGGAGGACTGGTCGAGCCGCCGCTCGTGCTCGTTTGGGGACGTGTCAAATGCCAATACAAAATCTGCATTTGGATCCCTGTAAAGTATAAAATAGTAACAAGGCAATTAAAAACTTGGAAATCTTTACATAGTTCATTTTTTATACAAGTTACAAGAACCAACCGTCTTACAATGTTACTTTAACATTTGTAGCAACAAATCCAGCATAAGTAGTTTTGTAGACATTATAACAGCAGTGGACAGTGGCGCTGGGAAAATAAACGACGAAAAATAAAACTCTGCAAGAGACCGTAAACGCCCAGACTCCTTCCACTTCCAACTTGTCAAAGTAGTTCCTTATTCTCCATTTTTTTCCAAGGCTCCATTTATCTACTCCATATCGGGACGACAAAAATTTCCCCTGTATTGCTTAATGTCCGAAGGCGTTGTTGTTATCACTGTCCTCCGCTTTTAACCCGATCGTTTAGCTATTTTGGAGCAGTTCAGTTTCTTATGGATCCTGTAATACAAAAATGTAAGAAAAACACCGATCAAGAAATGTAAAACAAATCTATCATTATCATTGTAATTAAGTATTTTATATACATGCTTCCTTTCAATTTTCAATTCATCTCAATTTATTAGATTTTATGGTTTTACATCAATCATTATTCTTTATTGCTTATCTTACTGTACTACATAGATAAGCACACAAATTTCATTTTATTAAATATTTAACAACTTACAATTAACATGAGCATGAGCACTTTACTCAACAAACCCGAAAAAATATAAAAATCAGTTTTTTCTCACAAAGTTACTGTCTCCGGAAGGAAACCAAACAGTAATTTTCCTATTACTCTTCCAATCCCATCAATTAAAAATCTCTTTTCACGTCATGTCACATCAAATTTCTTTCTAATTATCAGCCACATGTTAAAAATAACAACTCCACATGATATTGTTTGTTTTCACTGATGATGATGAAAGACAGTCAAAAAAGCACATGCACAAAGTTTTACACCTTTTTTTTGCAAAAGTGCACACCGCAAAAAAACTAGCTTTCTTTCGCAAATTTGCAACCCTTCAGCACTACACCTACATCAACAGAATAATTAGTCTTTAAGATAATCGTCAAATCGTCTTTCAAATTAAAACTTAATCTAAGTGTTCCAAACTTTCCAACTTTATTTCCGAACACAACACTTTTCTTTCACAAGTGTACAATAACATACGCATACATCACATCGTGTGTGTGTTATGTTATGTGTAAAGTGTAAAGAGAGGATACGTGTATAACACATTGCATTGCACAGATCTCTCAGATTTTTGTGTTTTGATCTTGTCTCCTCTTATATTAGCGTGTGTATACTGTATACCTTCTTGATGTTATGTTATGTTACACGTTCATAGTGCACATTTTAACACAAAAAATACATACATTTTCATTTTCAATCCTTCAATTCATTTTTCAACAAACATGAATGTATTGTGCATTGCACACTGTTAAAATACTTATATTTTTCAGCTTTTTCCACCAACACCAACATTTTCACATTCCCCTTTTCATATTTTTCTTTCTTTGATAAAACTGCTATCCTTTTATGTATTTTCCCTACCATCATTTACCCACCACCGCTCCATCATGTAAAATAGCTTGCTATATAGCACAACCACACCACAACCATTGCCAATGCCAGAAAAAAAGGATACAGAAAAATGCCCATGTTTCAGAGAGAACCGATGTGAGTGAACATAGTGGCCTGGCTTGGCCTATGCTTTCTTTTCATTTGTATCAAGTCCCAAAAAGTCTGGCAATGATCTATGATCTAATATGAATGCGAAAATGCTCAATATCTACTTTATTGTGTGGCATTGTTGCAATAATTACCGCATCCGTTGCGTGCTTCTTGGAAAAAATGTTCATACTATTTTGCTCTTGTTCTTAAAAAAGTGCGACTCTCTTCTCTTTTTGCACAATGATCATGATCACTGATCACACATCTTTTATCATGAAAATGGTGACTGTGGCCCACAAAAAACTGAGATTTCCTTGTTCATCTTGTCGTTGTATGTGCCCGTGTGCTCGTAAAAGCTTGAGATTCATGTAAAAGAACGTTTTATGACTTGGCGTTTATGAGTTTCTCGCAATTAAAAAACGATTAGAGAGAGAAAGATGGATAGTTATCCCCTCTGACAATGGAGTGCAATAACACTTTAAAATTGAAAATGGGATGTGTTGATGACAGGGCGGAGAAAAAAATGGTGTCCAATTGTTAAGATGAAAATATGCGTGGTTTATGTGTGTAGACCATGCGAAACGAAGAGATGATAATATTATTATATGCTTGGAGCCAAGCACTCATGCCAAAAAATATGCACTATAATTTTTTTGCAAATAGTGTATTTATTATTTACTATACGCATTTTGTTCATTATATAATGTATTTACATGACACGTAGAATTTGAAAAGTATCACCATTCCTCATTGAGTTAAGCTATTTGATGATGTGTGTAGTTAACATAAAAAGCATAGTGGCAGATAGGGCAGAGGAGCGAGCAGGATGCTCAAATTGTTACATGCGAGATTTGAAGGCTAAAGTTTTACATATTAAGGTAGGTAATAGTTTACGCATTGCAAATTTGCAATGTGCGGTGGTATAACAAAGATGAAAGGAAATGAAGACAGCCCAGCCAGCACTTCGTGTCGCTGTTGCTGAGAGGAAACGCTGAACGCTAAAAAGCTAGCACTGGGACCTGGGACTCTAATGAAGGACAGATAAGTAATTAGAAAAGGCTATATGGACAATGAGATGAGTTTCAGTTTAGATTTAGCACTAGTATGATTACTGTAGAAATTAAGCTTCGTTTGTATCTGTGTAGTAATGCATGATTATCTTGAAAAATGGTATCGTCCAAAAAATGGTCGATACCATTTTTTATGTGGAAAGAAAATGGCGATTGGTAAGATGAAATTTTTACTACCAGCGAAATGTATTTAGAAATTACGTTTTAATTCTTAGTATTTTACAGATTAGCTTTTTTTCATAGGAAACATTGAACTTTTGAAGTTTAACTACAAAAGTACATGCCTACTTCGTGTCACGTATGTTAAGTATATTATTGTACAACGAACTGGCAAAGATTTAAATTAAAAGCAAATTATACAATATTTTGCGCATGAAAATGTTCGTCATCTGAAAACAAACAATGCACAATGGCTACCGAGTCCGGAGTCCGGGCCAAAGTCATACTGTTATTTGCATCTCTTAATATTATAATGTAGCAAGCCAAGACAAGAAAAACATGAAAACACAAAACGTATTTTAAAAAGATTAAAATATAATGTCATAAGAATTTTTACTGTCAACATAAATCATAAGTTAATTTAGGTTCACCGTTTATTTTATCTGCTTTGTTCTGAATTGTTCACGCTAAATTGGATTTTTTACGCATGATGCACTTGCAGTATTATTTGTATTATGCATGAAATTCCGTTCTCACACTGCATAATTTAAATAAAAAACCTAATCTATCAAAGTCTAATTGTAAGCAGTTATATGTCTGAATGTCTGAATTATAATGACTAGTGACAATGATTAGTGAGCACTGACGATAAGATCAATTTCAAAAGCCGTGAGTGACTTGATGATCAAAATGTTACTATACTACTCTGAAAATGTGAGTGCAAGATGATTATGTGGAAAAAAAATTAATTAGCTTGCAGTTTATGCTTGGCTAAAAAAATGTATGAAAAAAGATCCACTTCATATTGTTTTGCTGTTTTTTCATAACTTTTGTGCGTGTGTTTTTCTACTAATGTGATTGATAATACTTTTTGCTTCTTCACCAACTTTTTGCAATTTCACTGCACACTATTTTACCCGCACAGTATCACATTGCAAGTTAAATATAGCAATACATACAACACGTAATAGTAATTCTTATGTTTAATATACAGTACAAGAATTTCTTGATTCTTGTAGAATTTATTAGTGTTGTAAAATGAAAATGTAATGGAGGATAGGTTACATGCACGGAAACATAGATTTCGTACACATACATAAGTGGCTATGTATATATGACTATGTGTATCAAGTGCAAGTGCTAGCACTAAATTACACAGTTAAAGTACATAGTTCTTTCCATGTAAAGTGTTGTAGAATAGGACGTGTTATAGTTCAGTATACCAGTAAACTTACAAATCAACTAGATAT
>JAQFXM010005376.1:0-15095 GCA_034693345.1 Entomobrya multifasciata | reverse complement strand
TATTACTGTAATGCACCTTAATGGTAAACAAGCATCTAAAATCAAACGCAAGTTGGCCAATTAGCAGTTTCAAATGTTAACTGGGGTATTTTTGTGCAGAAAAAGGTGAAAGGGATGTCGTAGAAAGAGCAGAAAAAATTCGACGCAAGGCCTTAAATTCCACTTCAATATTTTTTGTTCTCGATCAGCTTTTGCGGGACTGGAACCCAAATCAGTTCCAACTCTAGCTATTCTGTTTAACTCGGTTTCAAAAGCTTTCTTAAAGCTAAAATCAGTGAATGCACTTGTGGGTATGAAGTTTCAGACGTTGTATACTTGTTTTATATTGATGAACTGTGATACAGAGTTCATTTTATAAGCATAGAACATTAAAATAAAATTCAATACTCTTAACTAAAAATTAAATCTTCCATTAAACATATTTTTTAAGAATGATTTCTCAAAAATAAAAATAAACTTGGCTCTAATTGATTAATTAACTAAGTAAGTGAAATTTGTGATGTTTAATGACGATGATTACAATTTAACAGATTTTTTTAAAAATTGCCATCGTTCAAAGAAAATATGACTCTTAAAAGATTTGAAGATATTTTTGTTCTCTGAAATTTTTGTTTTCAGCAGTGACACTAATTACATATAAATCGTGGTTGATTGCAACTTTTAGATTGCTCAAAGTTTGGCACATTTTTTGTTATGAGGGCATTTTGTGCCCTTATTTTTCGGTTCAGCTTTATCGCTCAGTGCTTTCGTTGGACTAGTTTTTTCATAAAACTTTGATTATAAGTATAAAATGCTGAGATTTTGCTCAAATATCAGTGCCTTCATTATGGTTCCTTAACAACCGGTGCAACAGCTTCATGCGAATTAAGACAACGGTTACGGAAAGTCAAGTGGTTTCGGGTTCAGGATGTAAAAGGTACTGTAGTATACCAACAGAAATTTTATGATACTTGTTGATTCCTGTACTAGAGTATTCGTTCGTCATGTTTCATAAACCATGCACATTGAATCGTAAAAATTAATTAGTCAAAACCACTTTCTGCAACTTTTACAACTTATCAATTATCATCTCATATGAACTGGGCAATTTATATTATGAAAATCTGAATGATGTATGAGTTTACCAGAAAAAAGTTTAATGATCCAAAATATTTGAACTCCAAAAATGTAAAATAAGATACCGGACGGGCCTTAGTTTTTCGGCAACAGCGCTATTGGTTAAATTCAGACACTCATTCACAAGTATAAAACTTACTGTGTAAAAACCTAGCCGTATAGTTTAAAACAATACTTTCATCAACGCAGGATTTGTGTCGAGCTGTTTGGCTCTGCTTGAGACTAATAGGATATCAAATGATTTTAACAAGCTTCCTATGCTATTTTGATAGGAAAAGTGAAAGTATAGAAGATCCGGCCACGCATTATTTGAAAGTAAGATGTAAGGGTGAATATTGGACAAGAAGTTTTGTTCTTAATGAGCTGCTTCTGACATTCTCATGGTATGCACTCTATACAATGCAAGCTCCCAAATCGTATTTATTTTTAAATTATGAATTCCTTTTTAATGGAAAGTCAAGTCAGATTTTTCATTACATGTACACCAAATATTGGCGGAACGTCCTGGTATTGAAGAATAAAACTTATATTACTCTTTGACTATGGCTTGATGTGTTTTATCCCAAACTGTAAACCTGTTACTTGTAGGTTTTCACTGTGGTACTTTCAAGCTTGTGATAATGTTTCAATTTTGCAATCGAATACAAATAGTAATTACATACGTAAGTTTGATTTTCGTATAAAAATACGAAAGCATTAGAACCAGAAATCCAGTATAAAAATTAGAGTATTTTAGCTTGAATCCCACGATATCCGATCAGCCAAAATGGCAACACAAAGCACTATAACTGCAAAAGGCAATACTAAATATTTTCTTGTAATGAGATTAACAAAAGGATCCTTCTTAATGAACGAAAACTCTTTAAAAGAACGAAGAGACCTTGTACAACCCATCATAAGTAAAAGATGTATTTTTGTGCTCAAATGTGATCACTTTTGAACTACCCTAACTTCCAGGAACTGAACTTTTATTATTTGCATACAAGGTATACTCTTTTTTCCACTCTGTGCGTGGCCACTTTCATTCTGCTTGAAAATATTTGCAAACTTTTAGTGTATATATGCAATTAAATAAGCCTCACTTTGATATATTTAAACGGTTAAGAGTTTTTTAATAGTCTCACAGTGCCCCACAAAACGTTTTCTACTCGTCCAAGGTCAACTAAAATCCATTATTATAGCAGAAAGGATACAAACTTGATGTAATGAGTGTTGTGTGTTGATGTAAAGGATTGCGAATCGGTCCACTTGAAGCACATCTCAAAACAATTACTTTTGACTATATTATTTCCTGATACAACGAATAGGCTTCCGTGACAAATTTCTGCACTGAGTAGTTTTGTAAATAAACTGTTGTTCTTAATGACAGTATGTCAAACTACTCTAGCAAGTAACTAAGCAAATATGTGCACATACCATACCACTGTACTATTTAGAACACAATCACCGATAAAGCCAATCACCACGTATCCTTCTTTAAGATGGAACAGGGGCGAACTGAAAAGGTAAAAACCGGTTCAGAAGTGGATCGGAAAGTATGGTCTGATTTCTTTGACAACCAGTAAGCAACTGAGTCTATGCATGTGTATCATCCGTTTGTTATTAACATCGAGATTATGATTCTTGATACTCAAACTGGTGCACAACATAGCTATCAAATTACAAATCCCATGAAACCCACACTTTTCCTTTCATTCCAACTCATTCTAGTTCTATGTAACTTAATTGTATACACCGTATAACTGTGAAACTGTAAAGATTTTATAAGTTAGGAAAAGTTACTTTTGTAATTCTGCCACAGTTTTTTCGACGTTTTCACTTATTATCCCAAAAGTAATTTATTTTGACGTAAGACAACTTTGTGTTTGTTTGTTGAACAACTCCAAGGCACATTAATAACGCCTTTAATCATTGCTATTTGTATGAACTTGAATAACGGAATAAACTTTGTACTAAAACTAAGCACTACACATATTTGTGCACTCCAAAAATTTGAAATTCACTCTTTGCTAACCTCTGAACGACTGAGCTTTTTTAAACAAAGTCGCAGATATCTTTTGTAATTGGTCTTCAAAAGTTGCTTTTTCCACCTACATGTTATACATCTTAAATAAAACTGACTATCTTTTCAGTTCGTCTGGCTGCTTATCGAGAAAGCATGCTAAACTGTATGGAGATGTAGGATATGTCAAAATGTACAGCTATTTTTACATGTTTACTACTTAAAGGGAAATATTGTTGACAATCACGAAAATTTGTAGCCATGGAGCTCGATTGTACTAACGTTTTGGTTGACTTGAATAATACATGGGGAAGATGAATGTATAATTATATCGGGAAACCTCTTTAGAATATGAGAATTAAGCATTGTGTTCGGTGGTGGGGTAGTTAAATGTCATTTATAATTTTTGCAAGCGTTGACTTTTTCTTTGAGTCTACAAACACAACAAAAATTATTCGCATATTAATTTATACGCTATGCGCTGTAATTGTGGAATAAATGTTGGTCGTTCATATAAAAAGGGTACATTCTGTTTTAAAAAATCTAAATCTAAATGTATATCAGCTATTTATCAATTTTCACACATAATTTCAAGCCTAGCATGATAAATCAATTCGCTAGACATTTTTCGTAGAAACATGATGCCCCCAATTCAACTAAAACACTGGTCCTTTTAACATATAATATATATTTCACATAGCTCCAGCCACTTTCCATATTTATACAGAATAATTACGGGATTTTTAAGTGGTAGGGATAAATAGTTTAATATTTTATTTAATATATGTGTATAATATGTATATTATATGAGCATATGTCTTTTCTTCTTCTCTGTTGTTTTTATGGCAAAGTTTAGTGTTAAATTTCGAAAACTTCAAAAGACTCATGGTTTCAAAACAACATTATCATAAAAAATATTTTATGCTGCTTTCACTGCATTGTATTACCAACTAATTAATTAAGACACGTATTTTACTTCATACATGTCTTAATTCAAGTAAGTTTATTGTAATCTTTCACCTGTATATGCGATCTATAGTTTCTATGAAAATTGTAGGATGAAGCTTTCAGCTTAATAGTATCATTTTGTGATGGATTTGATAGTGTACTCTTTTTTTAAACGCCTGGTTAAATTATAATACTTTATGTTTAGACTTTTTAAGCAATCATCGAAAGTATGAAAAATATTTTCATAAATACATGCATCCAATGCCTGGTTAAAAAGTGATTCAATAATTCTTACGGATTTAGTACTTCATACCTGTCTGTTGGTCTGACGATACACACTCTAACTCGAGAAGGCTTTGACTTATTGACCACTAATTCAGCACGTAGGTACCTATAGTCAAGGTTAAGGCTGGTCTTGTTTTTATCCTCCTATCTCAAAGGTCAAGGTTAGACCCCACATACGAATCCAAAGAAACCTTTCTTTATCACAAATGACATTGTGTGATGCAGCTCTATGTGAATCCAAATGGCCCAAAAATTTCCTTGTTAATTACTTAGCATTACAATCCAAAATATATCTCTCGTAGGCATTTTGGCTTCATTATTATTAAAATCAAACCGGAAACGGTGTTTATGTCAAAAGTATACTTAACAAATAAAATTGATGTGATACTTAAATAAATGAGCAATAATTGCGTAAGCAGTATTGACAAGCTTATATTTTTACTGCTCATGTTCAATACCATGGTCATAAAATTGGAAACAGAAGACTTGCTTGTTTTTTTTAATTTTTAATATTGATTTGAATTCGATAGCGTTTTAGTCATACACAGTAAATGAAGTAATTCCTGCTACTCAAATGGAGGCACGATGATACAGTTCTTTATTCTAGTAGATTTACATTTTAAGCTATTTCATTTTTCCATTTTTGAAAGAAAAGTTCATAAATGCGTTTTTTCTTAAACCATTCGAAGATTGCTTCTAGGCTTATGTTTAAAAAAAATGGACAGAAATTTTGTTACCCTACTGTATATTACCTTCGAACTTACTTCAAATTTTCTGGGTTTTCTCTAAATGAGCATGTTACTAACGTCAATAAACATTTCATATCGACTCACGAAAATACATGTTTTCAGTTCCAAGTACTTTTCAACTGCTTTCAGATAATTTCAAAAATCAATAAACTTCTTTAAAGCTGACATAATCAGTCAAATCCTTTGACAGTTTGTGTGCAATCATTGTACCTACTAAATCAACTCAAGTGCTGAATATTAGGACAAGTTTGTTTAGTAGAGTTTCTAAAACTGACTCTAAATTTGAGTTAGCATGCATCCGTCACATCAAAAAGTAGTCAAGCACATTCATTTTCGAGAAGAAGAAGAGACTAGTACACAACATTTCATCTTATTCTATCAAACGTTATGTTGGCAAATATACCTATGGATTTTTATTTACTGTGGTAACGATTTTAGAGCTGTGACAATTCAGTGGTAAAAAAAGCTGCAGATCCCATATAAATATTCGTTGATTAGAAGGGATAGAGAAAGTCAAAAAGATGAGATCTGACTATGGCATCTGTTTTGCTTAATTTGTTGGCTTGTCTTCATGCTGTCGATCACTGTTCCACTTAGTTGAGTTTCAGTGTGATTGTAGATCCCACGTCTGAAATTGAACAACATATTTAAATACACATATAAAAGTTGAATTATGCATATACTACGTAATGTCTTTATGATAAATATTTCGTGCTTTCTATTCAAATAAAGTAAAAATGCTACTTTTTACCGGTAACGAATATGTTACCCTCATTATATAAATATGCGCATGGTTTGTAAATTTCAAATAATACGATTTTTTGTTAATGTAAAATCGACGCGAAAATTTCATATTTTAAATGAATTCGTTCAATAATGATGCAGTACGATTAAAAAAAATATTTGCTTGTTGTAGATGTGTATGCATAGGTTAATAATAGAGAATGAGCTACTTGCATATTGCAGGCTATTGAAAAGTGTGAACTTTGTGCATGTGTAAGGTATAGTAGATTTTGTGTTTTCTTCCCCCATGAAATCTTAAAAACACAAATGTCTGAAATATCGTAAACATATTCTGAAAAAAATAGTTAAGGAATATTTTGTGAAAAATTTGAATAATATTGGTTCTTCATCAATTCGTGCTTATGTGTTTCCTAAATATGTAAAAACATTGACATGTAAGGCCCAATCTATCCATAAGTTCTACAGACTTTTAAAATTATGTTTAGTTTGTGTAAAAATAAACCAACCACTTTACTACTTGCCAGCTATAATTTGATGTCAAAGAAATATGAGTATCAAATGAAAAAGCAGCTCATGTCTAAAGTTTTAGTACCAGTGTGAAAGTTAATATACATCAGCATAGCTTGTATTGCTTTAAAGTTCTCTGATCTTGCATCAGAGCTTTGATTGCCCTTTTGCGTTTCGGTTCATAGCATATACTAATGAAGTTTAAATTTCTGTCGGATTTCTAATCGGATCATTTCTACTATAAGGTTTTTTTCTTCCCTACTTTTAATGAAGTACTAATTTATCGGTTGTGAGTTTTATCTAATTATCGGTACAAGAGAATTGAACTGGATTCATTGGGGGTACTTGTCGGTGTTGTTGTCATTATGATAAAATTAAAATATTTAAAAAAACACTACTGACACCAGACTACCGATGAATTTAAACACATTAATACAAATAAAAAGGTGACGAAGTTGCAGTAAGATGGCTTTGGATGAATTGAGATAGTTCAAAATCGAACATGCCTTTATTAGACATACGAGCAAATATCATTTAGTTTTAATTGTTATCATGACAAAAGATTTTAAAAATTGTGACTAGTCATAATATATATTGATCTTCCAGAACATTTTCAGTCCATTCTATCGAAAGGCATGTGTAACTTGAAGATATACATTTGAATAAGATTGCCTTACGAATATAATATTCGGGATGATATTTAGTTACTGTTATTTTGTATAATATTTGTACAACTTTCTCATCCGAAATATACCAATAATATGACCTTCGCGGGATAGTACTATGAAAATTTACAAGACACATTTAATATTAGTTTAAAAATATAAAATTATTTTACTAAAATAGTCAACTTTAAAGAAAGTTGAGTTAAATTAAGATTAAAATTTTTATACTCAAGGTGTAAAGATCAAAATACGGGTGCAATAATGTTTACCCCTAAATATCAAATTTGTCTCATATAACACGAAAATACACATCACTACTGCTCAAGCACACAAACATATATTTGGGGAGACTATTACATGAAATGTTTTATGACCACGTTTTTATAAATGTTCCTTTGTACATATTTAAGATATAAATAAACTCTTTTTACGGAGTAAATTGAGGGCATGCCCGTAGTTTTGTATATAGTGTTATGTGGTAGCCTATAGCACCAAACCTATGTTGTATGCACATACTTTCATAAAATTACTTTCACTTGATAACGCTTATTGATGCACTGCATCTACAGGCAACATTAATGACGTTTGGGTTGATTATGGTGCTTAACTAGGTTTTAAGATATTCAATAAATATCACAATACAAACATAACATTTATTGAAATAGTAAAAAATAAATGTAGGTATCACACTACCCCATAAATGTTTTTGATCGTTACAATATTACTCGTAACATTGTAGCGGCAAGGGTGAAAACTGAATTGATGATGGGAAGGGTAGTGAAGTGGTTTCGTACTACAGAATTATTTTATTGGACAAGCCGATTTAGAACAATAGTGTAAATGTTTATTGGTTATATCAATGTTTCACTGATATGTTTAATTTTTAAAGTTTCGTCTTCACTACCCGAAACTTCTAGCTCCCTGCACATTTTGACTGCACTACTTTTTTATATCAGCCTCACTATCTATAGTTTCCTGTATGTCATGCACTTGCACTTCCCTGTTTTGTTTCACGATAGCAGTTGATGCTGCTTGCAATGATGTTTCCGAAAAGTTTTCGCTGCACGAAGAAAATTCTGACAGAATGTAAAATGAAATTCGGAAACTGGCCAAGGTGTAGATGTTGATGTTAAACCCACAGTGGTTAAATGACTTCTTTCTACCTGTCCAAGATTGTTGTCATTTTGTATTATTTTTATTCGTGTTCTGTTAGACCACAAAACACAGTTTTCCTTTCTTTTGACTTGGATTCGTTCGTTTAAGAATTACGTTTATTCTCGTTTCCAGCGCTTCAGGTTCGCTTTGTCGACGTTCAATCCTAATCGCTGGTGAATCGGAACGTTTTGACAGAACACAATGCACCAAAAAAATTCTGAGAGTCATTTTTTTCTAGCAAAAGTCCACAACTTAAAGGGCAAAATATGAAACAAATGAACACAACAAAAATAAATGTGGAGACCAATTTAATAAGATCCGTTGCCCATTCAAGTTGCTCAAATACTTGGTACAGGAAAGTACAAATTCCACAAGGAAACCAAACAAGCTCCCAGATAAAGGTATGCCAAGAGACCAATCAAACTTTTTGGATTTCCCTTGTCATTGTTTTGACGTACAACAATTTAATTTTAAGATAAATGCCAAATTTGATCAAATAGATAAGTTTATTAAAAAATGCGTTCATGTATGATAGTACAAAGACTGTGAAACTCTTACTTCAAGAGTTTAGATATGTCGCATAGAATTTCTCATAATCACGAACACTTTTAATATTGAAACGACGATTTTGAATGTCAGATTAAAAAATATAATTAGAATTTGTATCATAATTGAAAATTATTAACAAGTTCTTACCTCGAATCAGGTATGAACAGACTATTACAGTGAAAAATATTAATCTCAGGGACTCGTATATAATTGCTGCTTCTAGCGAACCTAACAAATTGCACTATGGAAGAGAAAACAAGTTAAACTATCAATAACAAGGTATTTAGCATTGCTTTTAAACCAAATGTTATTTTTTGAGCATAAGCAATTTAATAAAACAACCAAAATAAGTTATGAGAAACAGTACAGTTTTAAAGGTTTGCCTATTCTTAAAATTATAAACAAGTGTATTTACACGACATTTTATATTTTTTTAGATTTTCAAACATTTAGTTAAAACATTTAATCATGGATCGTTTACCAATTGTTGAAAGCTAAAGTGGATTAGTGATGGATAGGTGGATGGAGAATTTCGCAGAAAGCAAAGTAGCTACACTGATAACATAAAGCTTTCGAATTTTATCATCAGAATACTTTATTTAAAAGATTTACACTAAAAAAGATCATGTGCTTACCAACAGAAAATATGATGCATCATAGTTTCATCACCACCACCACCGTTCTTCAACAAAGAGATTGAACAAAGTCGAGGGGTAGACAGTACACCAATCAGAAGCTCCCGCAGCTATGACGTCATCAGCTGACTGTTTTTTTTCAGCTTCAGCCCGCCAGCCAGCTGATCTACCAAAACAAACCATTCTGCTGTGAGTACAAAGCTAAATTTGTTTGACAGATAATAGTAATATTTTTTCTTTCTAAAATTAATTAATTCTTCAATTAAAATCCACGTTTAATATTATCTTTAATTTTTTCATGTTTTTTTCGGATAAGCTAGTTAAATATAATGGAGGACTTCTCGTCATGTTCATCTTCCACCACCCCCGCCACCACCAGTCCATAAAGGAGGAAAAGAGTGAGAACCCGAAATAAAGCACCACCGCCTCCCTCCAACTCTGATCGATGTTTATATTTGTTTGGGAACCTGCACCTTATCAACACCACTAATAAATGCAGTGAAAATTGAAGATGAGGATGGAGCAACTGGTTTAAATATTTCTTGCAGTTGTGGAAGTGAATATTTAGGAAGACAGTTAGGACAGATGTTTATTCTACCGAAATTACTCGACATGCCGTTTAGTTGGTGTCATGAAACGTTACAGGAATTAACGGAGATTTAATTAAACACACAGTTAAGGATACAATGAAGAAGAAGATATTACAGAAGAAATGGAATCGAAAGTTGAGTGGGTTGACCGGAAGTAGAATGGATGTACAAGTTAGGAAATGGATATTCCCTGGTAAAATAAATATAATTAAATCAATTACTATACTAAGTAGTTTGATGCCATTAATTTTAATTAAAATTTAATTGTGGTTTTTTTGTAGATTTAATCGTTATGAAAGCTGGGGAGATGGAAGAAGACGAAATAATTGAGTAAAGAGCCGCCCGCCCACACCCATCCTACCAAACGGCGGAACAATAAATGATAACACCGGACGACCCTCAAGATGGTGACTTCAATGATGACCTTGGTCAGGATCCAGATTTTGATTATCCTTCACCTTGCTTGGACTCGGAGTTACGTTCTATTAAATCCAAGATTTCCCCCGCCACCAAAAGTGATGCCCCTCGCCAAAGGATCCGAATCCGGAAACCCAAGTCATCCTCAACCAAAACTGCGGGTGCACCAAGAATCCGAGTCAGAAAATCCTGGCGAAAATTTGAAGATTTAAAACATTCCAATGTCTACTCTGCTCCAGCTATTTCCCCACATTCGAGGACCTTAACAAGCACCTGAAATTGCACGAGACTCCAGAAAAGTACCACATCTGCTCCCAATGCACCTTCCCCGCACTCACCCAACTTGAATTGGAACTCCACATCAAAAATCGCCACGAACGGAAAAAAGTTCGAAAGTGTACATGGCCTTTGTGCACCTTCACTTGTTGAAGTCACGTGAAGGTGGACAAGCATCTTTTGGATGTCCACCACGATGGCGACTTAGCAGGTGTGGAGTCCTTCAACTGTGAAAACTGCGGGAGAACTTTTTCAAACAGAATTGCATTTTATATCCACCAAAAAAAGTCACATCCGGAATTATTTGGGGCAGAGTTGGAGTCACCCGCGACCAATGTGGGAAAAATTTATTTCGAGGATATTGTTGGGTTATCATGTAAATCGAGTGCATAGATTTGTGGGGCCTTTGAGATATCAGTGTGATGAGTGTGGTAAGTGATTTAATGAAAAGAAGGCCCTGGACAGGCACCTGATTACGCATGTCAACGGAACGAAGAGGGACTGGGTTTGTGACATTTGTGGGGTGGATTACGCGTACAAGAGCTTGTTGCAGGAGCATTATAAAAAGGTACATGGGGGAGGGAAGGTGGAGGGCGTAATGATGTTTAAATGTAAATATTGTGAGGTGAGCAGTCATTTTAAGGTGTTGCTTTATAGGCATTGAAGGGCTTTCCAACTAGGGATTATATTAGGATGCATGAGAGATTGTATTGTAAGTTGAAGGGGGTGGGGGGTGGAAGAGCTGAGGGTTGAGGTTGGAGGGAGTGAGGGGATTGGGGTTGATGTGAAATTGGACTTGATTTGAATAAATTATGTTAGAATTATGAATATGCTTTATGTACTTGTGTTTTAAATGTAATTTTTTTTGTATAAGGAAAAAATTTACCAATGCTTGTTTTTTGATAATTAATTTAATTAATTAATTATTTGATGATAAGCATTTAATAAATTTTGATATATAACTTAAGTAATAAATAGACTAAACTGACAGAAAATAATTGGAAATTTGGGATTAATACATAAATTTAAGTTTTAAAAAATTGACTTGCATTAAAGAGAAATCATTTATATTGATTATATCAACAGAAATATATTGTTATACAGCTGAATTATATATAACTGAAACGTTAAGTGTTTGCTAATTTTATATTTGCTTTTTTAAATTTCACAATTTTAAACTGTAAAATAAATTACAAATTTTGTAAGCTCTCATTATACCCCAATAGCTTATATGAGGCTTTTTGGAAGTTGGACTAACAATATAGAGGTAATAATTCGGAAATAATAACGAATAACTCAATTTTATAAACCTTTGTCTTAGTTCTAATTCTAATTTAGTTACTCGAGGTAAATTATAGTTTGTAACTTTGGTACTTGATAAAGCATATCATATATCTTATTACATTTTTCCATGTATAACATCACACTTGTGACTATAAATATAATGGAGATGCTATAAAAAATCGTTCAATTCGATATTTAAAACCCAGAATAAAAAAACAAAAAGAATTATCAGGTTGACTGAAATGAAAACAAAACTCTAGAAATTTTGCCAAGTATTCTATTCCTATAATATGTTTTAGTTTGATCTTAAACTACCTACTATTACATTACACTAATTTCCGTACATTCCTTTTGTTAATACGATGAATAAAACTGGCGTTTTTTCCATATTGAAATAAAAATGTGTTGCCGAATTTTTTTTGCATTATCCTAAAAAATATTATTCAATTTTTATACATTAGATATCATGGGAAAAATTAAATCATGCATGCAAGCCTTTTTTGTTAGATTTAGCGTTCCGCGGAATTAATCACTTCTAAAGGGCTTCTTTCTAATATTCTAACTAAATACGAACGTTTCTTGAGAGCTTAGGACACATACTTATTCGATCAGTTATACGTTATACTTTATTACGTAGATGATTGTATTCATCGTAGTTATAATTTTGGTATGTTTGTCTGTCCGTCCGTTTGCGCTCTAACTTTGAAAAACGTCAACCGATTTACTTCAAACTTGGCACACAGACACCTCAGGCCAAGTACTCCATCGCTAGAGATTTTCAGCTTCCGGGGCCAAACCCCCTCGGGACAGCAGGGTCAAGCAAGTCACATATTGACTTATGGAAAAAAAATATTGCTTATGTCGAAAGATGCTTCAAAGTAGATCAACTTTTGTAAAGGAACTACAGTATTAATTTTTCTATTTCGCCAGAAAAGCCACACTTCATGACTCGCCACACATTGCTCCAAAAGCGTGGGGCGAAAAAATACAGTCATCTACGTACTCATTTTCATGACTTGTCATGACTTGTTTGTTTACGAGAATAGTCTATAGATTCCTACATTGCTAAGTCAAATTTAATACTATCCCAGCAAACTAATAATTTAACTTCACAAAGCTAAATCAGGCATTTTTTAAAATTTAAGAACATACCTTTATTCAAATATTCGAAATAATTAATAATTTTCAGGAATCGGTAAGCATCTCAAAAATATTTGATTATCGTATTATTAACAAGACGAGTAGTGCTGTCACCATTTAAACTGTAGTAAACTGCTGATCGTGAATCTGTTTTGCATTCTCTTAACTATTTTACAAACTGAAAATGAGCTTACATACTGACGAATCTTATACCTATAATGCATCACGATTCAGTAACGTTATCGTTTGTATCCTTTTTGAGTTGCTTTAAGATATGAGCTTAAAATTATCACTATTAAATTCTATTATGCAACGTTGTAAGCAGAACAAGTAAAAAATTCATCCAAGTGAAAGTTGTACGATTCATCTGAAACGATCGTTCTCTTGAAAAATATAAATGCACAAGCATAAAATTTTACAATTTCAGTGAACACAAAATAAGAAATATTACCATAAAAATTCGTTGAATATGTAATTATCCATGCATAAAGAATTTACCTCACGTTAGAACAAAGTAATTAATGCATTTATACCCATAACAGCAATAGTATTTTGTATATGTGTGATTTTTAATTGGTTACGCTGTACATGTCCTCCTGAATACCAATCACTCGCAAATACTTGGCCGCGCTAAGAAACTCCTGAAGCTCGGCTTCACTTTTCAGATCCACTTCTCCCAAATACATGTATTCCAATATTCGACTCATCACATCTCCCACAATATCCTTGACAACAATAATTGGATGTTTACATTGTGCAACCTGCACATATAAAACAAACTTATTACTTTAAGAAATGATCCCTTTTAAAGCTAAAAATTTAAGTCTGATTATAGCAAGCTGCTTACCTCCAACGCCTCCCGGAAATACACACTTCCACAGGATAATACAAGTCTATGTGCTTTCAAAAGATCATGATTTCTCCCACAAGTGATCGACACGTCCGCTGATTCTAGTTGAGTAAACAACTCTGCAAATCGTTTAACCAGGACACCTTCAAAATCCATAGCCTTCACTGTAACAGAGCGACTTTGAAACGTTACTAATGATAGCAGATCAGTATTGTTTGAAGATACTGCATCTAAAACCCCAAAAGAACTTTCTCCAATTGGTGGTGAATCTGACTCTTGTGGATCGTCGTTTGAATCATTGCTGAGATTTTTACACACGTGTTTCAACTCGTGTTTTGGTGGAAGCCTAGGTAACATTTTTGATAGTGGTTTTAGCAGTACGAATAGCAAATCTTTCTAGCTGAATGTAGCCTATTAGTAAAGATGCTTTTGATGTCAACTTTCTTTTGAAATGTTGTGCTTACTCAACTGTCTAACTGCTACTGAAACGAGAACCAAAAAGATCACTCTTTTTATGGTTTTTTGCTATCTATTCTATTTCATGCTATTGTGTTTATTATGTCAAGCTTTACCAATTCGATTTATAGACTATTATGATATTTGTTCGTATGGAAGCACTTTTATATGAAATGAATTGATACTATAAAATCAAATTCTCCGACTTCCTACCTGTATATATTATTACTCTCAGGTATATTCTAAATTGGTTAAACAACTTTAATACGTTAACATTCAGAATGAACAGAGAACTGCCAAAATTCCAATACGTTCAAAACGTTTCTAGTGATTTAATTTTTTTGGATAACTATAATTTGCATTGCAAACATTGCAAAATAGATGTCCCGACATAACTTAAAAATCAATTATGCTTTCTATGTTGTTGTGTATGAGCTATCGGAAAATAATATATATTTTGATATCACAGAGGTATGTCTATTTTAGTAGGTTAATGAAAAGCTTGTTTTAGTTTTGGGAATTCTCCATAACGTAATGATAAATTTTCATTTCAGTAGTTTCCTTAAGGGTATGGAAATAGCCGAACCCCTTAAACATCAACAAAAATCTACATGCTAGAGTATATACCAGGCTGACTATAATTTGAGTGCTGAGCTCCATTTATTTTAAAACTTCTGCCAGTGAAAACTGAAAGTGAATTAGTTAAATATCAATTCAAGGTTCGAAC
>JAQFXM010005375.1:0-15096 GCA_034693345.1 Entomobrya multifasciata | reverse complement strand
CCAAACGGGGTTTACCCGATGGCACTACTCCTGCAGCTGACAATGATGAAGTTTCTGTAAAAAAAAATATTATCAAATGTGGAGTGAGCAATTGGGTTATCATCGATAAAACCTAATATTTCCTCGTTATATTACGTTGGATAACGGCATTTCCCGTGTACACTATACCCTACAGGTACGTGATATCGTAAGCTTGTCAATCAACCCTACAAACTACGAACCGATTTTAATATTTTTCCCTGTACTATCCCACGGCCTACAGCTTCTTTACATTTTTTTTATCTGGAAATTTAATCTCTCTCAGAGAGTTTCTCAATGTCTTTGCCATACATTTTTACTCTACATTTAATTCTTCATCGTTCATCAGATTTCGCTTCTTCCTGTTTCATCGCACAAACAGTCCCATACCACTCATGACCTACACGATAGCATACACATAAAACTAAATGTACATATATACCCTACATACTTAACATATCACTCAACTCTGCACAGAGGAAAACGCTTATCTACTTGAACGCGCATGCTATATCCCCAATATATTCAAATCATCTCACATAATTTTTAATTATTATTATGTGGTCTCTGTCCTCAAAAATACTGTACTAAAAGGAAGCTGTCCAACTGTTTTTCAGATTTCCTGTTTCCTGACTACTCGTACGTAGCGATTCATTTCACACAAACGCATTCATGGACGGTCACGTTAAAACACCAAAGCTTATACATGCACCCATACAAATCGGTTCACAAATTTTCCTTCAAAACTTCAATATCCCCACACACCACCACCACCAACTGATTGATTGACTTACCATTATGACCATTCGTCTTGGAAGATCCACTAGGCGCAGGTGAGCTGTGATGCCAGGCTTCTATGATCAGAGAGAACGTACCCTGTGGAAAAAATAATAACAGCTCATATACATATCCATTCATAAAAACGTGATCCAAAACTCTGATTTCTCTAGAGCTTGATACCATAATACCTCCCTCATAATACAATTTATCATCATGATCTTCGTATCTAATTTCTTTTCCTTCTTTCAAAGATTAAAAAAAATTGAGTTTACTCAGAAGAAAAAAACACATCAGATCAAGAGCAGTTTAATGTAAACTAACCCAGCATCATAGACAGCCAGACTTTGACTTTATTATAAACAACGATATGGTATGATTTTTTTCCTTTTCCCTACACAACAAAGTCATTTTCTGGATGCAGAGAAAAAGGTCGATCCATAAGAAAACCCCAAAAGAACATGATGGTAGGGCAAGAGAGAGAAGGGGAGCAAAGGGAAAAAAAGGTTTTATATTTTCGTTCCCACGGTTTAAGAACTACTGTGTAAGAAGCAAAGACTAGACACACATCACATCACCATCAGGGTCACGTATAAAAGTATTGGACCCAATTTTCTTATTACCGAAAAACGCAACAGTTATAGTGTACCAGGTAAGAAGCCGTATGTACTTCAGGTAACCAAAAAACGCTCTGAAAAAAGGGTCCCCTTTTGTGAAGAAACAGGAGCAGTCAAGTAAAGCAGCAGAAGGTAATATCATGATGATGATTACTATTATGTTATGATTGAGAGCGACTTTTTACGTACCTTTTTTCCTCTCTCTACACGTCTATAGTCTGGACAAAAAAGGGGCTACCCTTTTCTCTTTTACGATAACGCTCGTTAACACAAAAAACACTGAACTCATTAGTTTTAATCTTTATCTTATACGTTGTCTTGATTTTTTTTTGTCTACACTGAGCATATGACGTTTCTATTTATGAAAACTGCTCACACGTCTTAATACTCCTGAGAAAAGCATACAAGAAAACTGTCGTGTTTTTTTTTCTTGGACAAATCAAAAAGGGAAAAAATCACAACAAGAAGAAGAAAAAGTCTTCCAAGAAAACAAAACTTCCGTGAGAAAACAGCTGCGTTGTGGGCCCTTATACACATCTGTATGCGATTTTCCACAAAAAAAAGGTCTTGAATAAAGAACGAAAGTTTTGTTGAAAGATCCGCTGACCTCATCGTTACTATAACGATTAAATGTACAAAATGCTCATTGTTTAAAATAAACGCGTCGTGTTGTGATCTATTTAAATTTTTTCATAGGTGCTCCCTGTCCATCATGAAGGCTACAAATCACAGTAATCATGACGATAAAAACTATCCCGTTCCCCATATATAGGCAGGTAAACAATACCGTGATGATGAAGTTGCTTACTTACACGCTGTGATATCCACTCATCACTCTACATAAACAATTGGTTATATGAGATTTCGTCAACTGATAAAATGATTGATATGGTTGTTTTCTTGTGACTCGTAACAGTAGTCAATCTAGTTTTCTTGTGCGCAATCAAATCAAACTGAATCATCAGAAAACGAGAACCACTGCCACCATGATTTCATTGTTTTGTAATCCCGAGATAGAGATTTAAATAATTGAGTTGAGAGATATTTTGGAATGCTTTTTTTTTGCTAACGACCCTTCACTAGAAGTTTAAAACAAGAGGCTATACGCATTCCACAAACCCATTCAACAAAAAAAAGTTACTTTTCTATCCTCTGCGGGACGTAAGCAACATCAAACTACTCAACGACCACATTATCATAACGCATTTTTTATGAACATGATTAACAGGCGCATATACACAAGAGTGCATCGTAATAAAACGTAATAATTTCAAATGCAGTTTTCTACCTTAACTGTCTCTCTACCTGCCTGTTTGTCCGTCCGTGACTGGCACAGTAGTATACTGAGTGAATTATAATGACCACTGCTGGGAAGCAAAACAGCAGTGTTTTTTAAACATGCAACAATATAACACAAGCTGTGTACTTTCTACATTTCGCTTTAGTAAAAAAACCGGGTTGAAAATATTTTTCAAAGATTCTCTGAACAAAAGTCAGCGTGAGTATCAAACAAACCTCAAAATGCACTTTCATGTATCGATACTTGAAAATTTCGTATTCATGAGAGCTTTTTTGTTTCTTGATAAAAATGTTTTTCCCCTTTTTCTGGACTAGTATGTACCCATCATCATCGAGTAAAATTTGATTAACCTCCATTTCGCGATTATTATCGTACTACCCCTTTACGAAACCTGAACTACTGGATCGTGAGCCGGGGCGTGGTTCAAAAGAAACGATTTCGAACTGATTTTGAAAAAAAGAACAGAAATATGGTTGAAAAGGATTTTTTCAACGTGTGAGACTTGTAAATCACTCGCGAGAAAGTCTATCCCGAGAGAGATGAACGTACAATTTTGATGATTACACGTAAGATGATGTGCGTACTCATCATGTAATCATGATGGGTATTTTTGTGGTGTACTTAATACGTTAATAAAAAGCGGTAGAAGAATCTTTCTGTACCTCTTAAAATAATTTGTTTTTCTTTGCTTCACCGTACCCTTGGTAATATACCACAAGAAGAAAAGCTACTCATTTGATGGTCATAAAAAATAGGCTTTTAAATTAATAAAAAGGGAGATTATTATTACGGTGTAGGACGGGGAAGGATGAAAAGGTACACAAAAAGGTACGCGTAAACCTGTACGATTATATTTTTTCGAGACATGAAAAATGATAATGTGGAGATAATTAATCTGTAAATAATAACATGACCCTGAAGGGATTGTCTGGTGTGAGAAAGAAAAGGGAAAAAAAGTAGCCAAGCTCAGAAGAAGATGATCTGTGTGTTATTACTGCTATGACAAGAGCGTATTAACCTAATAACAGGAGGATGGGTGACCAACCCAAATAATTGGTATACACGATAGAGTTCAACCAACCCGAACATTAAAGTTTGTACTTACCGGCCACCGAAAATTAAACGGAAACTTAAACTCCTGAGCGACGATCTTATCGCCGAAAACCTCGCTGGTGACAGCCTCTCCAAAAGTGCAAGGTGGATTGTGATCTATGGTCACTTGGTAGTGCTTGACACACACTCGGAACTTTGTCGTGCAAATTCCACCACACGAAGTAACATCACCATCAGGGTTACTACCGCTGACGAGATTTGAACCAGAGTTTGATACACCACGGTCACTCAAAACACTAGCACTACGTAAATTAGTCGACGACGACCGATGATGATTGTTTTGATGAACACAACAGTTCCCATCCATGTCTCTTCCTGACGGATTTGAAAACTCACGTAGACGCAGTTCAAACACTCCTCCTAGGCAGTACGAGACCTACGAAGGAGAAACATGTTACAATTATGCTTTTAAATACGTTTTTAAATCAAGAGTATTTAGTGCTATCTCGCTATTATCTACAAATGCGATACAAAACGGGTCTATTGCTGCTCCTTTATAATGACATGACATGGATAAAAATCGTAGTACGTACGAGCGTACGTGGATTATTGAACTTTTATCTGAAATTCCCGTGGGAAAGTTTTTTTTATAAACTTGCTTGCTTGCGCTACTAATACTTTTACTGGTTTTGCTAGCGCAACTTTTTATTTTTACTGCAAAAAAAATCTCCATACTTATTACCCACGGTCTATTACAAACATTCACGTTAAAAAGTTTTTACTCCAAACCACTAATGGAAAATATATACAACCGATTTTCAACCGAGATAGCACTTACAAGTTTATTTTGTAAAAAAAGTAATCACCCCAAAGTGACCTTTTATAACAAAACACTCACCTGCATGACATTAAAGATGACTATGATTGCTAGCAAACTAGAGTAGTAGCTTCGGAGGAACCTGGAACGGTGATGATATACTGAACACTGCGATGTGATACTTGACTGTGTAGAGTGCTGAGTAGGTTGTTGCGTATGTGCTGAAGACGATTTCGATTCCTTCCACCGAATCATTTTTTGGCTGTTTTTGTGTGAAAAATTTTACGAGAAAAAATATATATGTTAGAGAATACGTGGATCACGTATTTGAAGATGAAGAAGCACGGGTGCTATGTAATTTATGCTTTTGTGCTCCTATTTTTTCTTCCGAGGAGAAGAGCACGCACGCCAACTCTGCATATTCACGCGAATATGTGCAGTCGTAATTTAACAAAATATTTCACTATAATATTTAGTTCACTACACGAAACATGATAAAAAGACACATAATTTCAGAAATTCCAGTATAAATAGTTAAACAAACACTGTTGTATTTAAATATCCTGTATGCATATATATGTTATTTAAAAATGAAGCAAACACGTTCACGGGTCTTGCTCGCACAACGTCTCGATATCAACTGAGAGGTTCAAGGGAGTGAAAAAATGGTTTTATAATCTTAAACCTTTTCTATCGTGTAGGGTGGCAGAGAGTATACGCTCTCTACACTCTCTACTTTTTCCCAACATTATACCCCCATAGGCTTTACCCATATAACCATAAAATGTACAAAAGCATTATAAAAGGTTCGCTATATTATCCCGTGTCAGTGTTTCTTCTTCAGAAGCAAGCTGCTATGATGCTGCTGTAAAATCCCCTTTTTCAAATCCCAATTCAAAAAAAAGAAGGACAGATGGGTATGTATTCTCGATAATGATAACGAAGCATCATGAATTATACAGACAAGTTTTCTTACCAACAAAGAAACGCTACAGCATATGGCTTCATACTTTCATTTTGATACTAATATATTTTTTATCCTGAGACGCTGCTCTGCATTACTTTTTTAATACTGTCTGAACTGAGCAACAGGAGTCCTGCATACAATTTTCTATATATTTCCCCTGCAAGATGCTCTACACACATCTTTTATATCCTGTTGGGCCGGTTTTAAGTGAAAATCTATTTCATATTATATAATTCTTTACTCTCCTGTCACGTTAAAAAAAATACTCTCATGTACACGATAAAATAAAGTCAACTAGTTCGGTTAGTTTTTTTCCGTGAGCTCTTCTCCTCGGTGTGTAAGAGCCGCCGCCGACTCAAATTGTTATGCATTTTTTTCGGAAATGAATTTTTTCCTCTCTCTGCTATTGCGAAAGGTGGATAAAAATGCCCAGCAAGTTTTTACTTTCTTTAGTAATAAAATTCCACTTACAACCAAATAACGTGGTGTTCCTCCTGGGAGTCGGCGAGTAACGACGATGTCGAAGATGATGTAGTAAACTAATTAACAAGATTGTCAAATTCATGCGGAACGGGGTTTTAGAAAACATTCGGCACTCACGTAAATGTATAAGAGTTTTTTTAAATAACTAAATGCGGGGGAGTTGTGTGTATTTCACTTTTATCTGTAGTTGATATACTCGTCCCTCTGCAAAGAAAAAGATAAACGTGACACGATTAAAATCATTTATTTGGGATAATGTTGCACACACAAATCTCTGTGTGTTTAATGATAAAAAAGCGTATTTGGAGGGAATAGGATGCTGTTTTTGGCTGTATGAAAAATGAGCAGTTTTGCATGGAGAACAATAGGGCTTATGGGCGTTCATCGCGACAATCTGTTGAATACACACCTGGACATTTATGATCAGGGGTCTTTGCTCATTTTGGTACAATGGGGTGTAGGGAAACCTTCCCTCCGGAATATAGTCCTGGATAGCCAAGCGTGTTTTTACTATTTTTACTACGACCTCTAGTACCACGCCATATGGACTAGCCAGGTAAACAAATTGACATCATCGTGGTTATCGTAAGAATATCGGAGCAACGCAACGCAACAGGCTGGCAGTATAACAAAAAAACTTGTCCCAAGGACCGATATATCCAATTTTCCCAAAGCAGATGGGAGTTCAAGAAAGGCAGCAGATGTTATTGGTTTTGTGAAACCCATGCCGGGGAAATAAGCCCCCGAATATCATAAGCATTTTCGCAAGAGGTACAGCCATGATCCCATGTGTGTAAAAACCAACAACCCCGTCTCTACTTTCAAAAATCTCCACGCATGCGATCACAAGATCTGCCAATTTTCGTGAAATAAGCATCAGAATCTGGTGTAGCATGATTGAATAAATTATGCAGATGTGATACAAGTTTGTGTATCCCTCCTGGCCACCATCACAAACATTTCATGATAAAAACGACACAATAAACCATCGCCACACTCCAAGTTTACTCTGTAATGCCTTGACAAAAACCCGTGTGGGGTATATTACATCTTCACCCAAAAAACATCCATGCTCACATAAAAGAGTAATAAAAGTACACAATAACTGACCAGCATTTCAGAAAATCAGACAATTTTACGATATCACGTTGTCAGGATCATGGTTATCAAAACACCCATATCGTAAACTCTGGACAGTAGCAACGTAATAACCAGAAGTGGTGTAGCATAGACCTCAATTGTCAGAGTATATGCCCAGAAGGAACAGAAAGAAAACAAAACTGAAGAAAACCAAAGAGCCCAAGAGAAACATTTTGACCTCGATCTCTAGCTTGCCTGCCCTTTTTTGTATGTTATTATGCTCTCATCATAATGATCCTCCTGTTGCTACCTTTTTTCCTCAAAAAGTTGAGCTGGAACAACATACAACATACAGCAAAAAAGCAACAAAGTACATGATACTGCAAGAAAAACAAAGATGTATTTTTTGCCATCTGCCACGATCTTATTCCAGGCACTTCATCAAATAAACCAATAGTACAAGTCCGATAAAAACTGTCTTGTATTTCCACACATCATCGTACTTAAAAACACACGTAAATTTCTCACGCCATCAAAATACATTGTTGCATCGACAAAAAAATACTGACAAAAAAAGTCAGTCTATTAAAGTTAAAAAGAAACGGTAGCATACCGTACCCTTTTGACATTGACTTGAAAGAAAGATGATGAGTGCTGAGGGTTAGTTTTTTAATTGGACATGCTAGTCTTTTTTATCCCGACTTCATGGAATCCAGAGAGACTCAGTGACAATGAGTGATTGTAGCTGAACAATAGGGTATATTGGATATTCGCGTATCCCATCGTATCAATATTCCCCGCACGTGAGATTCAGGTAGTTTTCTCTGATAACAAAAGTGTTAAGCTTAATTATCCAAGAATCACTCTCACCCCCAAAAAGTCTCGTAAAAAAATTCCGGAATTCCTATTTAGCATACCTGCTCATCTTATACCCATTTTCCCCAATAAAAACTCAATCAAAAATAGCCAACACACCTTCTTTTTCCTCTTATTACGATAACAAAATCCAATGCATACTAAATAACTTTCTTTTTAAAAACGACCCAATCCATTCTCCGTACCTCAAACTACACGGATCAGAAAAGGATTCCAAACAACTCACGAACTCGATCGTACACAAATTCGATATATGCTCATAAACCTTCTCGTTTGACTACCTTCGTTTTCTGCCAACAAAAATTTGATGTTAAATTGTAAACGATAGCGTAATCATGAGCAAGTACCCTCCCTCAAACTTTACTGTCATTGAACAATCACGATTTTTTTTCTAATATTAACCCCAATACACCTGACGTACATTCAACAAAAACATGATCGAACATTTTTCGCTAGAAGAAATTCTTCTCACATGACTCAATCAACAAAACAATTTGTAATTAGCCCAGCTACCCGTTCCTGGCAAATAATATTTTACTAATTTACCCCACACACTATTGCTCAACATAACCCGTTGCTCCAAAAACTAGATAACCTGACAAAAAAATTAAACTCTTTAAATTACAACATATTTTGAAAAAACCTCAGCTTTTTAATAATATCCCGTTCTAATTCAATTTTTATCCTACCAAATCTGCATGAGCATGATAACAGTAACATGACAAATTCATTTAATTCATTCTCGTCCTCGTTAAGCTTGCGATATGGTTTCGCTTCTCACAATAAAAAATCATATTTGCAGAGCACTACTCTCCTAACAGTTGCTCAAACCCCACTTCCTGGCGAAATTTATCAACAAAATATTTTTCAAACGATAAAAAGAATTCGTCCTAAAACCTCTTATGCATAAAAGTGATAAGAGCCATCGCATATTTTCCCATCATCACTCCCGCGAGACGTACAGGTACCACGAAAAAATCTTACATGCAAAAGCCCATTTCCTTTGAAGGAACACCAAAAATATAATACGCTTCCCGTGAGTGCTTAATGCTTCAAAACGAACCATGACGGTTCAATGAACACGTATCAGTAAATAAAAATGAGCGTATAACAAGATGGCTAATAAATTTTCAGTGCTTTTTACGAGTGCACAACATTCGTGTGTTAAAAATCTCAAATGTCGAATGCTTAATAAGCATCACCAGAAATAGAAAAACGGAATTGTATGAAAAATACACAGATTTTTGACTAGCCAGAATTTGAAAAAAGAAAAATTAAAAACCAATTCATTTTTACAAATTACACGACGAGAAAACGTCTTAATACGCAGACGTTTATACGAACCTATTATTTTCGAATAAAAATTTAATAAAAACTTTTTCGAGAAAATTTAACAAGTGGTTCAATTAACATTTATACTTTATCGTACATGACCGCATGGCATAATATTCATTCATTTCATTCATTCGCTTCCTGTGTGTACCAACTACCATTGCGATCAATGTTACTACCTCACAAAATATTCTTATTACTGCATAAACAGTACGAAACACTCGTACAGGTACTAAATCAAAGGCGCTAAATACCTGAACGAATAATCCACGTAACCAAAAAAAAGCCTATTGCACTCGAGACTATAAAAAACAAAGTTTTTACTCATCAGTAGACCCGTTTCTTTCGAAACATTCAAACAATCGCATCAAAGCCCATTAAAACAATGAGATGCACATTTTGAAGAGAAAACCACACAAGAAACCCATCCACCACCGGTTTCTCTCATCCCCATAATACTTAATCTTTTATCACAAGATTCTGAAAAGCGTGGCATTTTCCCAGCCAGATATAACATACCCAAAATATACACCACACCACAATGCGTATTTTAACAAGTGAGTGCAATCACAAAATCCTGTTCGTACGAACATCATTCACAAACCTACGCTATGCACTTTTTATTATTATCGCCATCTTGACGAATAAAATAGCCTACCATCCCCCGACTCCTTCAACTCCACCAGACCATGAATCGATGATCATCACGGTGGTGGCGATCATTTTTCTCTCAGTTTCAAACTACTATGATGAATGAATGAATTAGTTTCTTTAACTCGGTAATTCCCCAAAACAAGATGCTAGATAAACCTTACGACTGGAAAATGATATTGACGAGCGAACGAACCATCATGATAACTGATCCATGAATCTCATTTTGTAGGAATGTGCCCCCATAAAAAAGTACATCAAAAAACCCCCCACTCATCAGTCATTGTCGATCGGGAATGGCGATGACACGACGAATAGGATTCAAAGGACCTCACAGAAGATTATAAATAGCATGTGCTAGCATAATTCCTGAGAAAAAGAGCCGATTTTCTAAACTGTATACACCGAAAAAAGACAGTTGATAATGTTCTCACATCAAAGCGTCTCTTTCAAAAAACCACCACATCCAAAAAAGTGAAAACCGCAGAATAAAACAGTTGCTTCGTTCTTTTCGCAGAGCAACAGATCAAGTACGATCGATGGGGTGAGTTGCACAAAAAGCAGTAGTCATGATCCTGTTCGCAGAAGGAGCAAAGCCGACAAGGAGAAGAAGAGAACCGAAAACCCAACCAAGCTTGCTAAATCCTCATCAATGAATGAACCAATTAATAATAAAAAAATTCATCCCTCTTTTTTACATCATTAAAAGTTCTTCGTTCGGTTCATTGCGCTTCATAATTTCTGCACCGATTATACGCATCTGTGTGTGGTGCAAAGTGTACTGTTTAAAGTGTATTGGAAAATTCAAATGAGATGTATGAGTCATGTAAAGTTAAAAAATATATTACTCACAAGACGCACATTTACGCAACAGATGCGTGTACTACCAGAGGGAATATCCACGTACCCGTGCCTTCTTGAGAGTTTTAATACGATTTCCATTAAAAACCTTTTTACCCCGAAAACCCCATCTAAGCATCTTATCCCGTTTGCCCCTATCTCGACACAAGAAAAGGGGTTCGTTACAAAACAATCTAACGATTCCAACCCACAAAACTCCTCCCCACACTCGAAATAAATTGTCCATCTACCAAACCCACTAGAAAAACACGATTATTGGATCATAAAATTGCTTCCGGGAATTGTACGTAATAAACACTTTTCCCCGAAATAAGAATCATTTCGATTTCCGTTCCATTTACATAAAACGAGTTGAAAGCAAGTTGAAATAATCCTGACATTCTATTTAATAAAACTCCCTCGCGGCCACCCTTTCTATAATCCAAAAATCTACTCCAATATGGCATTAATTTTCATAAACATCCAAAAACGTCACTTTGTTGTCATTCTATTTATACGAAAGCTAATGCAATTTCCACAAGACAAAAGCGAAAAAGTGACAAAACCACCACGATCATAGCCCCAAGAGAATATCCACAAATGTTAAAAAGACCAACTTTTTATTAGCTCGCATGATCATCAAGACATGAAACTCGCCTGACATTCAAGGCTTTTTTTCAAGGGATTTACACCCATGCACCGAGATGTGATAAAAACCAGCTACGTAGTAAACCGCTACACCACACATCTCTGTAAATTCTCCAAATATTCAAATCCAATCATCCTTATCTGTTTGCTATTTGTGCATGTAAGTCAATAAACTAAAAGCCCATACATCCCATGCAAAACTGCCCAATACAAAGTAAAATGAGGATAATATTCAAATTTAGATAAGCAAGCAATTGAGCCTCCACACAAACTCAATGAATCACAACCAACTGCGCTCGTTATCACAACTCTGTCCGGCGGAAGTAGGTCAACCACACATTACTGATACCTGATAAGCCTCACCGAGTAATTTAGAGAACCTGGAACCGTCCTACATACAAAACCGCCAACAAAAACAACCATAATTGACCATTTCCCCGAAACATACAACCACGAATGAAAATGGAAATATTCTTCCGAGGAAGAAAACCCGATAACACAAATCCACATCCTCGTATGCAGATTTTTCGTCATTTTTGAATACACACGGCCACCAAAAGGCGCGCAAGTGTTTGAGGTGGTCATGTACTGGTGTACTCATCATCCCGATCATATTCCAATATCAATACTAAGTTCCTGTGTAACCGGTGTGTACACACTCATGTGCATCCGCTTGATTCATAAAAATGACCAAGTGTTGTAGTCCCCCCACCACACCACCACCACCGGTCAAAAAAGCAATTCCATATGCCCCGTTTCATCAAACCACAAACTGAAATTAATAGCGTCTCGATGCTCAAACGTCCGGTCAGGTTAATAAAGCCAAGGGTACGCCAAATAAAAAGCGTGGCACAAACAAGGCACGCGACAAGGGATCATAATTACTTCCCCGGCACATGGCACAGAAATAGCCAAGCCACGCAACACGCTTTTCCTCGTTTAACCCACGCATAAGTACGCCTGCTGCAAAACACATCAGTCAATAACGCAACAGCTTGCATACATCACTAAACAATCGAATTCAAACATTTAAAAGCGCATTTAAATCCCCATGCATGCAACTGGTTGTTTTTGTTCATAAAACCTTGATTTTTCCACATGGTCCCGATTTTTAGTAAAAATGGCCGGGTGCTCTGTATTTTAAACTTGTAAATACCGTCACAGAAAATCTCTCTCATTCAAGGCTTTATTCATTTGACCTCATCAAGCATCTACGCATATGGGACAAAAAACTGAAGCCTTTTAAAGCACGCAATACTGACCCTTTTGTCTAACTGAAACTTGATGATCTCGTATGTAATCAAGACCAATGGCACGGGCCAAAAGTAAAAATCTGTCAGGCAAAGGAACTGTGTGTACAGTTATGTACGTAAGGGCCCATACATACTCCATACATATCAACAAGCTGGCGTGTATAGGTAATACTCATACACATCTGCAGATTCACACACAAGATCAACAAGCGAAAAGAGAGACCCCAAACACAAAAGAAAGGTACAGAAAAAAAATTGAAAAACCTGGAAAACATCTGCTCCACCAATGTTTCAAGCTTTTGAAAAGCTTCTGTTTTGAATGGGGATCGAGGACTTAAAATTGTGAAAGGTATATTGAGTAACGTAAAGGGACTCAAACATCTTGGTTGCTTGTTGATCTCCTATATGGGTTACATATGCTCTGCACCTTTTTCCAACTTTAAAATGTACACAACAAACTAAAACCCAGAGAAAAACTGCAGATGCGTTACAAAGCGAGAAAAGGTGTTGCTTCATCAACTCTCACAATAAGCAACGACTCGCATCTGCTACCCCTGCTGCTCATACTATCATGTAAGGTTGATTTCAAAAAAAGCTTGTTGCTTTGATCATCATCATTATCATTATCACCGAAAAAAATACTACAACCGATGCACTGACAATCTTGTACATGGCAGTGCATCAGAAATAAGTACTTTTGCTATCAAAACACCACTGCATTTTAAATTTACTGCCAGCCAGACATCCAGACAAAGTTATATTTACACATTGATATAAAGCACACATTATTGATGTTTCACCATTTTACTAAAAAAAACCAGACTTTTAAATGATAATTTTTTACATACAAACTACCATGACCCATCTACTCTCTCTCTCTGAAAATGATTGAACCAAATTTCCAAATTGACAGGATAATACGATTCGTTTTAATAAGTAAAAAATATATCCTCCAGCATAAAAGCACTTATCAAAAAACCAGATCAACAGGCAAAGCAACAACCAGGTAAAACGAGAAGCGTGCCAAAAACTACTCTAATTTCTTTCCCATTTACAGCTGCACTAGCTACTAGTATTACACTTCCAGGATGCTCTACATTGAGCATCTTCAAGAAACGAAAATATAGTTTCCCACACACATGGATCAAAAGACACAAAATTTCCCTTCCATAAAAAAGTCCTTGAACCAAGAAAAGAGCATTGTACAAAACCCCCCATTCAAAAAAAGCCCCTGTGACAAACAAAGAACCAAGATCATTCAACAGGAGAAACCACAACATCCGATTCTACACAAAATATGAGAAAAACAGCTTTTTATGATTTCCTCACAAGAAAACAACCCACTTGTACTAGAAACACAAACTCATCTGCCTCACACATCATCAACCCTGTGACCAGTCCACCATGGCACGTGTCACCGGAAATTACCCCCACATGTGTGTACACCGGTCAACACGGTGGGTATAATCGTACAAGTCCATCGATTGCAGATGTACAAACATGTTGCTCCATCACAATCACACGCATTCCCGATTAAAACATTATCAAAAAATAATCAAAACCCGACATCTGTCTCCAGAAAAACCTATAAAAATTTCCTCAACAATTTAGTCATTTTAAAATTCCTACAAAAGTGCCCAGGAGCCATCGCACACACGCGTCTGTCTCCTCCATTCCGCGTGGCATATAAAAACACAAGTCGTGCGCAGATTAAAACGCACGCTTTCAAAAAGTCGTCATAATCAAAACTAAACATGACTAACGACATTTTCTTAAAAACCCTCGTAATTAAGTTAAGAAAAAAATCCTTCACGATTTTATAAATCCTAAAAATAACGATCATTATCATAATTCCCAAATGTGAAATGCATTATCCCATACGTCCTGTTTTCTGTGTACACAGTTTCCCCGTGTCTCTTTCCTGTTATGTCCAAAAACCCGCGTCTCAACAAAACAATCTTACATCTTCCTCACCCACTTAAAAAACACACAACCCATTCCCAACGAGAATTTCCGGTCCACGTCGTGTCTTCCAACTTAATGTTAATCCCTTTTTCTTACCCAACTGAAAATAATAAATGCGTCCACACAATATAAAATGTTAAAAAACATCAAAGGGGAAACTTCACGTCTTCCTGCATGTTGTTTTCCCCATCTTACAAAGATGCTCCGCTCTTATACAGGGTGACGCACTTCATCTCTCAACTGGAACGCTTTTGTACACAACTACCATGGTCTTCATAAAATATGATCCATCCAAAAAAAAGAACGATCATCATGACCATTTTGATGTTATAGGGGAAAATAAAACTAGTACTTAAGTAAAGTAAATAAAGAAGTGCAAGAAGTATTTTTTACTGATTTTTAAAGTTTAGAAGTAAAAA
>JAQFXM010005374.1:0-15098 GCA_034693345.1 Entomobrya multifasciata | reverse complement strand
ACAAGTATATTTCGCTTAACGTTTTTCGACAAGAGGTAACACTCCAAGTAGGGTTTCTGACATATTATCGGCTCCCGCTAAAAATCCTGGATAATTTCGAATTGAAAAAAATACTGTGTTTTACTTTTATGGTGAAGTTACTGAACCTTATTTGCTCAAGTCATTTTGGACATTAAAAGCTTATCATATTACACATGCAAGATTTGTAATAAGAGTGTTTTGAATGAATGATACATGACGCACAAAAGAGTGAATCAGAGATTAAGTTCATTACAAAGTTTTTACAAAGAAGTTCTAAGTTGTAAGTTCAAATGTGAATTTTAAAAACCCATGACATATTACAAATTACAGTACACACGTCACATTCATCTTCATCCTCAACACATCCGTTGCTTATCCAAACCACTGGCACACAAAAATAGGTTTTTCTGGTGTAATCAATTTACAATTTCTTGTTTGTACAAAAATATTTTGCTCTGCAATTTTATTGCAGTTAATGAATGATTAACTTTAAATATGATACATATCGTTATTTCAAAGATGAAGCATGTTCGTTAGCATGTTAGCAATTTCATAGCAAGTGCATTTTCCATAACTCTTCAATTTCTAGAAGATTCCAGAATCAACATGTCATTCTGACTTGCATTAAATATTATACTTTTTTAAATTACAATGTGCATTTGCATACTGCACATTGTTAAACTGCATTTAAAGTTATGTGCATTTTTATTGCAAAGATTTGTATCAAGCCATGTTATCATTATCATCACCTTATGCACGTTTAGCGTTTTCATTGACGTGACGTAGGGTTACGTATAACATAGCAAACATAGCAACATCAAAGTTTAATTATGAAGACGATGGCAATGCAATGCAAATGCAACGAGGGTGGTTGGAAACCTGTATTTACAAATGGAACGAACCAGTACACCAGCAATGGACAAGTTTATGACAGGATAACAGTTAATTTTACTTGCATGATAATGATGACTACTGCTACAATACGCAGAAAAAAACGAACAAAGGAACGCTTGAGCGGACGCTGCGCTGTGTTCCTCATCCTCAACTACTCCCTGTTGTGCTGTGTTAGTACCTCTCTTGCTTTTGTTTATCTGTATACGTTAACTGTTGATTGTGGTTGATTGTGTACCTGTAAAAGATGTGATGCTCCTAAGTTAAGTTTACGTTTACTTCCTAGGTTTTTCACCTGTTTTTTGTTCTGAAGTTCGTGGAAGGGGAAGATACACACACTGATCTATCATACAATTAAGCAAGTCATTTTTCTGGAATAGTTGAATTAAAATGAGCAAAAATTACTATGAAAGGAATCATTTTACATTGCCATTAGCCTGCTTTTTGCTTCCATCTTAATGACTTAATGGTTCTACTTATTTTACTAAAATTACTTTATTTTGTAAACTTAATTTCATGGAATGTTAATTCCGGTTGACTCTTGACTTGACTATTCTCTTCCTGACAGTTTTTATATAAAATGTCCATAGTGTTTTAAATTATTTTCATAAAAATATTATTCTTAGGGAGATAGCTTTAATAACGTTTCAGTATTTTTTTTGGAAGGAACAGGTTGGTTGTTTTTTGCAGCTTTCACGTGCCGCGTTCAAATGGGTGATCTCATCTTTTCGCATTATGGCGTGGCGTGATGATGATATTGGTCAACGTATGTATGTAAGTATTTAAAGTGTTGTGACGATATAAAACGGACTTGCTCTGTGGTCAAACGTCCTAAGGCACAACAAAATGGAATTTTTCTAACACATATAGCTTGCTATAGTGTGTGTATTATTTTAATCTTCCCAAAAGTCTCAATGAAAGGATATGCCCAAAAAACTGAATTGAATTGCTATTCAAGAGCAAATCTATTGATGTCCAAAAGTTGTTCACCTTGAAAAATCACATTTTTAAGCTTTGCGTATGCAGTTGTGCAAGAAACTGCTCAGAATTTGCAGCTTGTATTTAATGTACGCGCGTGTTAACATTAATGTAAGTGGTGACATTAACACAAAGTTAATAAAAATCCAGTATGGTGGAAATTAAAAACTTTGTGCATATATGATATACTTGACAAGGAGACAGTGATATAAAATGAAGTACAAATCTGCAATTTAACGACCACAATCATCATGGCTTGTTTTTATTCGTTATGTTTTAAATGCTATTATTTAATTGGAAGGACTAAGGACCATTTAATTGGGTATGCAAAGTCGTTTGACATGGGTCCGTTCGTTTGTTTGTCCTCACAATCGCTGTACTGCACTGCATTGAGCATACAAGTTGTAATAAAATTGTAAATTTAACAACACATGAATATTTGCACAATCAAAATTGAGCAATGGTCGTCATTAGTCATTATGGTCATTGTTTGTTTTTGTGTGGGCGTTGTTATATTTTTTTATTTCTGATCTTGTGATCTGATATGATTGTTTATTGATTTTAAAAAAATCAGTTTCATCTTCTCTTGACGAATTGACGTCTTAAAATCATAAATGGTTGACATTAGAAAATGTCAATTTGTCAGGGACAAGGCATAATTTTTATGCATTTTTTACCCGTGTACCTCACTACACCAGTCAATTAATTGATTGAATGGATGACCATCATGTTGAGGCTAAAAAGTTCTTTCTGAAACACTGAAATTTTATTTTTGCGGAAAATTACCTTCTTCACCCCCACCCAATTTCACATTTTGTTTTCACACTGAGGATTCTAAAGACGCATGCGCATCTTTAATAAATAAAATGCAAAAATCTAAATAAATTAGCATAACTTAAAGATGAGGTAACCTAAAAAGTTGCTGATAACATTGATGCGATCGATGAGATTCAAGGAAAGTCACGTAAAATATAAATGAAGACAAGTTTAGTAGCACTGTGGTAGGTCATGTTAAACTTGAGTCACGTACGTATCATATTTGGTTGAAAATTAATTACAAGGTTAAAAAACAGAGATAATACTGGTAAACTGAAGGAGGATGAAGATATAAATATTATTGGTCAATCAAGATCAAATTATTTATCAATTTTGAGTTTGACTCTTCAATAAAATAGTCTCGTAGAAGAGGGACGTAAATTATGTGGGTATTAACAAATTAAAAGACTAAATAGACGATTACGCACATAAATATATATATAGCTTAACTTGAATTCATCATTTGAAATTAAATGTGAATATTTCAAAAATTGTGGCATTAATGTGACTTAAGATTAAAATTCTGACATGTAATGGAATAACGCTGAGTTGTAGATTAAAATGCGTTGACAGAGTTGGTACGCAGTTGGTACGCTATAAGAAGATTACTAGTAACTAAATTTAATCGCTACATTATTAACTATTAAACTGTTGAAAATGTGATACATAGTTTTTGTGCTGGAGTTATTGATCGTGTCTTGCGAGTTTCATCACACCTTATCTTAGATCCGGAATCCTTGAACCCATTTTATTACATGTAAACCCAACAAACCAACATCAGTGATTTTCAAAATTAACTAATTGACTTAGGATCAATGTGCTCTCCCAAGTCAATGTAAATTAAAGCTGAATACATAAAAATCTCAATTAAATTACTAAAACGTTTATCAACTTGAATGTTTTTAATTGTTTAATTTAAGCAAAGCCTCTCCAAAAGGCAAACCTCGATTAAATGCATGTAGTAAAATTTGATCTCGTCCCAAAACTGGCTATTAAAACATTAAATCAAGATTGACAGAGATAAATACTTTTAAAATACTATAAACCATTAGTGGCTGTTCCAACATTTTATTATATCCAATGTCCAACGGGCCTAAATCAAATTCAAAGCAACTACAGAAAAATGTTTAACACGTTTACTTGCAGGCTGAAATTTTGATTCTTTTGTGCAATGCACATAGGCCATAAATATATGTTTAACTGGCATAAACTACGTAGTTAAAGAAATGTCAGAGATGTGCGTGTGTGCGACAAATCATTTCATTATCATCATTTCATGCAGTTAAACCTATTAAAACTCAACTTTATGTATTCAACCTTTTTTGTACAAAGCATTGGGTTTGGGTATTGTAAAGCAAAACATTGTACAAGCTACAATTTTATATCCAGTATTTAATTGCGATGTTAACATGAAATGAAACAGAAGTGCAAACTCTAAAGAGTAGTATTCCAATTGTCTGGAATAAACTTACAGTTTTGTTTAGTTTGGTGGAAAACACAAAATGCTAGCATTTAATTTTTGTAAACAACAAAGTTGCAGTATTTTTTACAGTTGTATGTATTTTTATGTTTGGAAAATACAATTAAATGAGTAACATGAGACGAGGAACTAAAAACATGGAAGGATGACTCACAGTTACGTTACATGGCTGACATGGCATATCTCTTTGTTTAATTTTTTTTGATAAACATGAAATACAATAAATCCCATCTTTATTTCATACCAGTTGAATAATAGTCTAGTAAATTCTACATTGATTAAGTAATTTCATCAGTAATTAGACTTTTAACATTATAAAATAGTGAGAAAAGAATGATACGGACGAAAAAAAGGTCGATTCAATGTTGCTATTGTGTAAAAAAATTATCTTCCCAATAAAACGTCTACTAAGTGAACATGCACTGCACCGACCAATGACCAAGGCAAAAATCTTAAGGAAAACAATGCAAAACATTTTTTACCCACGCTATTTTACACTTATCATAAATAGCATAATGTGTTATGTGTAAGGCAAGGTTTTAAGGCTCACTGGCTATGGCAACTCAATCTCAACATGACTAACTAATTTTTAAATGGCTAAATAATACTTCTCAGCAAGTTCATCTATGATTGCCATCGTCCATCATCGGCATTGTCGTTTTGTGTAACTCAAGCGCGTAGAGAGTGCATTGCTTTTATGCTAATTAGTTCCCTTGCTAAAAAATATTATCAATATCCTTCCTGTTACCTTTTCGTTCTTTCATGTTTGCTTGGTGAACACTGAGCACTGATGCTCTTGTACTTGACTTGAAGTTTTCCATGTCCTGATTTATCTCATCATCATCACTTTCCTGCCTTTTGCATAGTCACTTATCATGCTAGTTTTTCTATACACAGTAGTATGCAGTATACCAACATGTTAACCACAGTCTAGTCAAGACAATCGTGCATAAAAATCTGTTAGATGGTAAATTGAAGTACGAATTCAGTCAGCCTCAGAAAAAAAATCAAAAATTACTTGAGCAAACTTGTTGACTACGTCAAATACAAGGCTATTTTCCAACTGAATGTAAAAACTGATCTTCAATTTTTACTTTTCCTTTTTATTTTACTAAACACAAAAAACACATTGTCAAGTTTAGGATGTAATCTGTCTAAAACAGCAGCAGCAGATCTAAAACTTTTATGACTTTTTCTAAAGAACAAAACTTTTTTGAAACTATACTCTTGTTACATTGCAGCTGCAGAGGACAGCTCTGTCTGCGCAGAGAAAAATGTACAAACAAATTACTTCAATTTCAATTCATGTTCCTGTTCAAAGTTCAAATTAGATGAGCATACAATACAAATGGTGATATGATGTTTTCTATTGGAAAACTAACAAAAGATCATTTTATTTCAGCTGCAGTACAGAATACAACCAGCAGACAAGCTGTACGCAAAAATTAACAAAAGTGACAAGAAGACAACATAAAGCCACAATATCCTGCACCAAGCCAAAATTACATACAATACTAACTACATCACTACTTCTGTTTTGTATTATGAGCTTTATGACTTGCTAACAAATTAGTTTATTTTCCAACTTAACTTATCATTCATTTAAATCATAAACTTTGCTTGAGTTTTTTCTACAGTTAACAGTAGTAGTTCGTGGTTCAGCAGTTCTATCATATTTACAAATACATTATGCTGCTTGCTAAGTAAGTTTGTGTGTATGTAGGTATTAAAACGTTCTTAATCCTTCCTAAAACACCAAAATCAAATCACCATGCATATCATGAATCATGATGATGCTCATCTCATCAGCATCATCATCACCACCGTTTAAACATGTACTAGTATAAAAAGTAGATAAACAAGTTTGGAGTTTTTAGACAAGTCAAGCCAGACACGAAGCGACATAATTTTTTCCACAATTATTGCTACATTTTTTTCTCTATTTTTTTATTCTGTGTGTAAAAATTGTATGGATGGATATCCGAAAGGAGGTGGGGTAAAAACACTGTATCATCGCATCACAATAAAAATATAACAAATTATACATGAAAACGTATAACAAGTTTGTTCTCTTCTGCCCTGCCGTTGTTTTCAGTGCATCAACGGATCATCATCGTCGTCGTCGTCATTTTTCCATCAGCGTCATCAAAATTCCTATCATCTCAAACAAAAAAAACTCCTCTCTACTTTGCGTATGAACACATTGCATTGAAAATGGCATAAATGATTACTACTGATACAGATTTTGTGAGTAAAGTACATCTGCACCATAACCAAACCAAACCACAACCACTTCACGAAGAACGAAGGAATTTGACTTGAAGCACACAGCACAGCACGCAGTGAATGTGAAGTGAGTAGGATCAGATCAAAACCTTTTTATTTTCCAGCAGATCAAAAGAATAGAGCAGACTTGGAAAGAGTGAGAAAAATGCAAGTAGAATAGCAAGAGACTTGCAGAGAATCAGTCTGAGAATTGCTTTGATTCAAGCAGCACGTGCATGTATGCGGCTTTTTGACCACTGAAGATTGAAACCTGAGTGCGTTGTTGCTAAAAAATAAAATTCTTTTGAGCCCACATGGTGGAATGGTATACCTGCAATATTGTTGAAAAAATTAAGATCTTGAACTGAGTTTTTTTGTGTTTAAATTTTTGAAAAGAAAAATATTATAAACGACTGAAATAAAATAGTTCATCTGGAAAAATGACGGTTGGTACCCTTTATCCCCCGGAGGAGTACTCCATTGAGGAGCAAGACCGAATAGTTGAGCTTCGTGAAAAATGTGCGGATTTGGAGTTGACTGAAGAGGAGCAAAGTGACGCTCAATTGATAAGATGGCTGAGAGCTAGAAACTTGGAAGTGGATAAGGCTCTGCACATGTTAAAGATTTCATTGGAATGGCGACGGGAAAATAAAGTGGATGGGATTCTGGAACGAGAACAAGTTCCAAAGGAGGTTCAACGAATGACTCCATTTGCAAATTTGGGGGTTGATAAAAATGGATATCCAATTATACTCTTGCAAATGGGGCGTCACGATGGGAGAACCCTTTTGGAAAAGTATGGGGCTGATACCTGCTTCAGATTTAATACAATTAATTGTGAAAAGGTGAGGGATATGTTACGGAAAACTAGTGAGGAGCAGGGCAGAACTGTCACTCAAATTGTGGAAATTATCGATCTCGAGGGATACAATTACCGTCAGCTTACAAGCAAGCTTTGCAGAGACTTTATGATTCGCATGCAAACTTCTTTGGATGCCAATTATCCTGAATTATTGCATTACGCCTGTGTTATCAACGCACCTAAAATTTTCCACATAATTTTCAACGTGCTCAAGCCAATCATTCCAAAACAGACTTTAGAGAAGGTGGACATTTTCGGGCCGGAACCTGAAAAGTGGAAGAAAGTCATTGCGGAGAAGTTCCCATTGGAGTTGATTCCTCCACATTGGGGCGGTACGAGACAAGGGTCTGATGAGTTTTGTTCACAAAATGATGTTTGGGTTCAGGGACCAGTACCAGCCAGCTTTTTCACACGTAAGTTATTCAAGCCTCATTGCTGCACCATTAAATTTTAATTGTATTTTAAAATATGTCTAACCATTAATTAATTGCTTTTGTTTTTTTAGATGGTACCGTACCATTGAACGATGACGACGCTGACGCCAACCTAACTCCAGCCACCATTAACCCACGTGATACCCTCAAAATATCGTTAAATGTCACCAAACACGATAGCTCCATCGCCTGGCGTTTCCGCTCCCACAACCACGACATTGGCTTTCAACTTGTTTACCAGGATGGAAAGGTTATCCTACCTTTTAGCAGAGTCCAGTCACAAAAGCAATTACAAGAAGGTTCTCATCCATGCTCCCAGCTGGGTACCTACACTGTCATCTTTGACAATACCTATAGTCTAGCCAGAACGAAAACTGTTTACTACAATGTGTCTGTGATTGAACCGGAAGAGATGAATTCCAACTACATGGATGATAATTCCAATACCAACAGCTCACCCGCAGAAATCATCCCGTCAGAACTACCCACCCAGAAAATTACCAGTTCAACATCAATAACTGCAATTGCTACAGCTTGATGATAATGATTTATCTAGCTAAAAAACTTAATTTTCTCTGCTATTTATAAAACTTAATGAAATAGTTAGGCCGTATATTAATTCAAGCTGCTCATATTTTCCATTTTCTAAAAAAATGCATATATTTTTTTGAGAATGTCGTCTGCGATCTGATACACATTTTTTGAACGTGTAGTCCCAATTTTGTATAAAGGTATGAAAAAATGATAAAATGATACAACGAAAAATCATAAGTATACAGAGAGAGATAATGATAATGACCACATTGTGATTATTTTATGACGACTGCGATTATAAGGTGGAGAAGGAAAAAATTCAGAGATGAAAAATTCCATTGTCAGTTAAAAAGCTTTAAAAAATAAATTGTGAAATGATACAATTATGATATCAGGTAACAAGTCTCAAGTTTCAACTTTTTGTTTAGATGATGGATATATTTTTGCATTTGATAAAAAAATGCTCGCACACTATTCCCCGTGTTTAATTTACTTTACACTGGCATGCCATAAGTTTATCTGTATTTTTACTTTAATTGAGGAAAAATGTTTTGCTTGTACTTTGTACATATTTTTGTGGCATGCAAAAAACACTTTAGCGTGTCGTGTATGGTCTGTTATAATTTAATGAATTTATGTGAGAGTGAGACTTTTAATTTATCAACTTTATCTTTCTTTTGATTTCAATTACTTTTTCTGTATCTACTTGACTTTTCCTTTGAATATAAATTTTGTAAATCTCCGAAAAAAATCCTCTTTTTAGTCATTCTAGTATACTACTTTATTTGTCAACTGAATTTGTTCAAATGTATTGTTTGTATGATAAGCGTGTAAACTCGATGATTTGAGTCGCATTGACCAATAAACGATAAAAATATGACATAATTTAAATTACGTAGTGGACTTTTTGTAACTTTTCATGCTATATAAAATTGCTTTCATGCAATGCTTTCCAGTTAAATGTTGCGAATTCAACATGTTTGCACTTTACGTAATCTTTTTTGCGCTATCAAACAATTTAGTCCTTGTGGGTCTCGGATTGATATGAACTGAACTACAATAAAACTAGTTTGCATCACATCATGTCGTGAATGACCTTAATGAAAAAACTTTTCCAATCGAATGTTAAAGCATTTTAGTAAAAAACTACTCAAGTTTAAGGAAGGTCAACAAATTCACATTGGAAAGGTGATAATTATGAAGGCTGTATAGCTGTTTACATAATATGTGTACGTGAAGTATGCCCAGTTTGCCACTTTGAAGCTCTCAATAATATACTATTTTAATTTGCTTTCAACTTTTGTTACGCAATATGTTACCGATATCATGCCACCTTTACAGGATACGTCTCTTTTTTCTCACACAACGACGAATACACACCCTGAGAATTTTCCAAGTGGCAACGCACGACTCTATTAATCGCAGCGTCACGGAATCATAAAACATCAGATTATCAGGTGCTTAAAGCCTGCGTTGTCATTGTATGAGGTCAGTTTCTTGACCAGTTCGTTTGTACTTGACCATCAGTGAGAAACTAACAAAGTGAATTTCTTCAAGTTTATTAATACCAACACTGATGTATTCACTGTCTGTCATTGGCATGTCATGAGAAATGCCAGTTTTTGGCACGTGATTGTGAGAACAAGAAGGTCTGGATGAACACCGCTTTAATTTTCATGTTTTCTAGTCATTCACCGGAAAATTGCTTCATTTTAATCAATAGCAGGTTTTCATAAATTCACATTCTACTTTTTATTCAAACTCACTTAAAACACAATTTTAAATTAAGCAGAGAAAAAAATGCAGACTTTCCATCCAATCATCAGCAATCCAACTTGTTAATGTTCCAAAAAAATCAGATAAAAATATACTCAAAGAATTACATACATTAAAATTTATATTTTAATGATCAAGATTACCTGTTGAAGATCATGAGAAGTAATTATTCCTTTCACTACACAGAACTCGTGTAATGACGCCTTCTTACATGGATTTAATTCTTTGTTTTGTGCAATTTTATCTGCTACGTCAACACAAGCGTAGAAAATTGAAGTCAACTTGACAAAAAGTTTTGAAGTCATGTTACTTTTGAAGAAATGCTGGACTTCATCTCTATTCATTGTTCCATCTTCATTCATCTTGATATTTAAAAAAACAAAGTGTTAGCCAAAAATGAGAACTTAAATTAGGAAAATAATTTACGCATGCAATCAACTTACAAGTTTTTCCGCTTTGTATACACAGTTTGTGAAACACTGAAAAAGTAACGAACATTTTAACCCTAATTTTTTACATAAATTAAAAATTCCGTCTCAACCTATTAATTTAAAGCTACTCACATTATCGTCGAAATCAAAATCTTCAATAGTTGCACTGACAGGATAATGTTCCACAATTTTGGCTTCATCAATTTGATTGGTTATATTACAATCATCTCGTACTTTAGTTCGCATTTCTTCGTTTTCGAAAACAATTACACAGTCCTCTGCAGGGCCATCATGTCCACTGGCCAAGCTTACCAGTGAAGTGCACATTAATAAGAAGAAAACGACTATATGTATCATGGCGCCACCACCTATTGCTATACCCCGTTTTAAAGATGACCTTGACCATTTCAAAGGTGCGAATGTTCTGATTTTGTTTCTAATAAGGCGGTGATGGTCTGCGATTTGCATTTTGTTGACAATGTCAATGTCAGTCATAATATGTGTGGTGATGGTCAGGGATGATTTCTGAATGATTCTGTTTGCATGTTTTGTGACTTACGTAAAAATGCAACGTAAAAATGAAAGGCAAAAACATTTCAAAATATATGATTACATTATCATTATGAGATCATTTTCGAATTTTCAGCGTCAGTATAATATACAATGCCCTTGCGCTTAATTAAATGTTATCCAGTTTTCAACACAATGATTTAAAATAGTCATTCAATCAAATCGTTGGAAGTTTGCATGCATGCATGTAATTTATGATTAAAATCCATGTAATTTTCAGAGATAATTATTATTGCGTTTGAAGTGCTGCTTGTGCGTAATAGCCGTCGTTTGTGTTGACAGATTTGCATTTTAAAATCCAACATTCCACTTTAATCATCTTGAATTTCATTTCTATTGCGATTTCAACATTATTACCTACATGTCGACTGCACAGACTCTTTTTCAATTACTGTTTTATATTTAAAAAAGGAATTCATCTAGAGTAGATACGTAATATTAAAAAATGGTTTCTTAATAAAAAGGGCATCAAAGATGTACAAAACAAAATATGTAGAGAATTCAAACAAAACGTTTCAAAGTTTTTGCCAATATTTGTCTAATAAATATCCATTTAAATAGCAAAATATTTATTTATTTTAAGTCTCCCAACACTTTTGCTTCATCTTTTATCAGACTTGTGGTCAAATCCTAAAATATGTTTAATATAGCACATATTAAGTTGCTCTAAAAATAAAAACATGAGTACAGTAGTAGGCGCTTGTCTCGCATAATACGGCAAAAATCCTTTCCACAACGCATAAAATCCTTCACTCCTCACCACCTTCACAAAAGCATCTATCGACCCACTGTACTCATTCCCTGACATATTCTGCAGTCTCGTTTTCACCAAATCTATCGGCATGCTGGCAATTGTTGTCACCAAACCGGAAATCATACTAGCACAAAACTGCGCCGGAAGTCCATCCGTTTCGATGATGCCACTTTGGATGATCTTTTGCTTAGCTTCGGAATATGTCACTAGTTGAGCCACATTGACAATCATTGCTCTGCCCATTGTTGGAACTGCACCTCGCCATAAAACTTGGATACCCTCTTCCTTCTTTATTCTCACAAGGGCATTAAATATATTATTGTAATTCCGCCTCTGTTCTGGAGGTAGTCTCCCATCTGCAGTCATTCTGATCAAAGCAATGTCTGAAGGTGTTCCAGCAAACGCTCCTGCCAAACCTGCCACCATTCCGATAGCAGTTTTTGTTAAAAAACTTGGCTGCTCCCCATTCGGGCCTTTGAACGTTTCAAAAAGCCAAGTGTAAATTGCTAGTCTTGTGGTTGTGTAAGTAGCTTGGCGAAGAAGTCCCGCGGAGAGACCAGCGTAAATGGCTAACATTCCTTCTCTTTCAAGCAAACTGCGAATTGTCTGTATAACTGTTATCCTTCGTCCCTTTTTCCCTTCGCCGGCTAGCTGCATCCGGTTTTTTACGACGTCTAGCGGATGTGTTATAAATGTGGCACCCATTCCTGAGACACCTCCTATTACAGCCCTTATGCTTGCCGGGACTGAAGCTGTGTAACCTTTGGGTTCTGCCATTAAACCAGGGAAAACTTATGTTCATTGTTTTTATACTTTATATGCATTTTTACCCAGAAAAAAAGGCAGGTTTATGTTTTTATTCTGCAATTACAAAAATATTTTTAAAAGTATGCCTTCATAAACCCATAAATTTACTTCAACGATAATTTTTTAAAGTTTATAAGTTGGTGCGAGAAGGTCCTCCTATGGCAATAATAATTCTGGTGACGTTTTGTGAGCTAAGTTTTGGTTCATTCATACAGCTACTCGACCCGATAGTCAATTGATTTGTATTTTCAAGTCTCAGGTTTCCCCTGTGCACTTATCGCCTGCAGCAATACAATTTCTGTTGTGAATAGAAAGCTGACAATGGAAACGAAGAACTTTCGTGTTATTTTAAATGCTCCGAAAATGGTAACGCCAACTGGGTGACGATCCAACATTCTCTCAAGACGATGCACCTGCAATTAGCGTTTGTACTTTGCAATAAGACCTTACAATTGCTCGGATTATCTCTTGACTCAATAATCGTTTATTTGTAAATAAAACTATTTACTGTCGCCGAAAATATGCGATCATCTGAACGATCTAAAGTCCTGACAATCCCTTCCGTGGAATGATGCACCTGCGAAGCATGATAAGTGACAAGAATCACTCGTAACGTGAATTGTACGGCAGAAACATAAGCGTAAGGGCTACTGGTTGATACTGATGTTGAATTGTATAAAAATCGAAAAATCTGCAAATATTTAACAAGTCTCAACGTCATAAGTAATTTTTTAAACAAAAATTATAATCTCTTCATTACATAGATTATTAAGATTCTTCTATGGGTGGTTTTTTTTGCTACTACGCTGTACTTGAGATAATATTTATACATATATGAATGAATTTCTTACTCGTATGACAATCAGGTAGACATTGCATCCATAGCATGCTAGTACGAGTGGTACAATGAACGAGGTCCAGTACTCGGAAAGCTCACACAAAATTAGAATTTTTTCCCGAAATTCGTCCCAAGGTGAATTAGGCAACGACCACATTTTGTAAAATTGTTCTTTCCGTAAATTTTGGGAAATTTGGATAATTTGCGACTGAAATGCTTCAATACTTTTCCTTTTCTTATTCCCAGAGTCATCATCTACCTTACCTATTGACCACTGTGAATCTACATGACCATTGTCATCAATTTGTATTTTATGTAATGCTTCTTCATTATGATTGTCCTTTGCTTTACGAATGTCCAAGAGGAACTCTTCGATTTGATTATTGACCTGCCTTTTATATGCAATGGCTCGACACACACAAATCAAAAATATATCACCAAAATTCCAAGAATATGTGCACATTTTTGTAGCATACAAGAAAAATAGTGAAACAATATTGCAGACTTCGTTCGATGGTAGCAAGTTCAGTATATAATTACCCGTTATGGTAAGGCTTAATGCTTTCTGCACCACCCTTGTATCTCCACCTTAGAGAAAAATTAAAATATAATTTGAAGTACAAATGCAACAACTTCATTGTATATGTTTCTGACAATTATTATGGGGAAAATTACCATTACTTTGTAAGTAGGTCACATCATAAAGCAAATTTTCTGAAATTCCTATTCCTAAAATAAGAATTGTGATTGCCATACAAAACGTTAGGAATCCAGAGTCCACCGTTGTAAAGTTAAGCTTTATCGAGACTTTTGACCACTCTTCCATTAGCTCAAGCATTTTGTGGGCATTATTCAGAAAGTAAAAGAACCTATTTTTACAAGAAAAATTGGATGAAAATTATGCTTTCTTGTGCAAGTACTTTTACTGCTAAGTGTGCATGCAAAATTTTAAGTACACGAAAATGACGGAGAGACGATAGCCGATTACTTCAAAAGCTTGCAATTCGTCCAGAATTGTGGGATGTGTACCAAGTGATTGTAAAACAAGTATAAATTCTGGCACAGCCATAATCAAAGTTATAATCAAGAGACTCATAGAATGCAACGATGGAAAACTGAGCCATCTAAAATATCATACAGTTGAAAAAGTTTTTTTTAGAGAAAATATATTTTTTAAATGATTTATAGTTTAGTTTCAGTGCGAAATATTTTTTACCGAAATTTTATTCTTATCCCAGATTTAAAGTCGAAAGAAAATGGGATAACCCCTATGATTCGACCAAGAAATAAAATCCATTTTAGACAGTTTGCCACTGGATCTTTTTGAATATTACCGAAATCTTTAAGCACAGGTTTTCTCATGATGATCATTGGAAACAATTGAAGAGATAATTGCAAACTATTTATTTATGAGAGAAAGTTTAGACGATTTAAGTCCAACGAAGAGACATAGTAAATGCATTAGCACATGAATTAAGTTTATTTTAAAGGAAAGTCAAGTCGATAGTTTATAATATTGAATATGCCCATGTCTTGAGCTTCCGGCTGGAGCATGATACCAAATAACAATACATATATGTTATAATTTTAAACCAATTTACTTTAACAGCTTTTTAAAATCATATTAAAAATGATGAGCAC
>JAQFXM010005373.1:0-15107 GCA_034693345.1 Entomobrya multifasciata | reverse complement strand
ATGTTTTACATGCATTTGCTAAAGTAACACAAATGTAAAAAGTTATTTGACATAAAAGGAAACCTGTTTTAAAATCAACGTCCAAAGTTTCACCATTTTCTGACGCAACTCGATGATAAAGAACCCGGATTACAATCGAATAATTTTTTAGTAAGAACAAGGTTAAAAATCAAAAGAAACATCTGTGCATATTCTGCGATCAATTATTCGCAACTAACCAATAATATCTATTTGGCCATTGTCACACTCATACAAAGGAAAAAGTAAACTTTTGCAGTTTATGCAAAACAAATTACAACTACATACATAAAACAATCAAGAAAGAAGATTAAATAATTATAATTGTATTCTAGAAGCATTCCACTTGAATTTAAAATATTGTTAAAATTCATACTTACTTAATAATTACAAAACAACTTGTAAATGCTAAAAATTGCTACAAATTATATCCAGGCTTCTTAAAATTATTGTTGTTAGGGTAAATATTAATTTATTTTGTAACAGTTGGTGTTGCGTAATTATTGTAAATGCTTGAAATTAAATACAATCAAATTTCCTGAATTGCGTAATGCACTTAACAATTTTATTCATAAAAATTCTGACAACCATTGTAAATAAATATGCATATGTATGATAATAAATTTAGGGTAAGCATAATAACTCCACATAAAAGATTCCCTAATGCATTATATTCTAAATAAAATTTAATATTCAAACTTTCGAGTTAATTTTAGCATTGCAAATTTTTGACATTGTAGTTGTGACAGTTAATTTGGTAAGTTTTTTCTTTACACAGACTTCTGAATAATATTCAGTGCTGAGCGAAGTATTTTGATTTTTTACGTTACGAATTATTAGTTTAATCCTATCGTCCAAAAAATCTTAAACTTTTTACTAACTTATTAACCCAAACATTTATAACACATTACTTACATCAATTTATAACAAATTGCGTGGAAAATATATAAAAACTCACTTTTCTATGCTACCACAAGCGAGACTCGAAATATATAATTCTTTTTACGTATGTAAGGCAGTGTGTTTATATAAGTTGCCTCTTTGTGTAAACGTTGCGAAGCATATTTGACATTTATAAGGCCTTTTACCAGTGTGAACTCTCATATGCTTTGTTAAATCTCCATTGGTACTAGAGCGTTTACCACACACATTACAATCGTGATCTTTAATTTTCTGATGAACGCTCTAATAATGAAGTGACATGGAAGACTTCGTAGCAAATTGCTTTCTACAGATGTCACACGTATATGGTTTTGCACCACTATGAATTGTCTTGTGTTGGTTTAGATTGTATATTGCTATTGATTGCATACTAATATGGAATAAATTTGTTCAATTAGTTAAGCCTCCTCCTAAGACTAGCTCTAAGATGTTCATTGAGTCTGTTAAATTATTACTTATTTCAAAATGTGATTTAACATAATGTACATGTATGATGTTTCAATTATGATATATGGTTTTCACTAAGTGTTCATTATAATTTGACTTCTATTGTATTGTTGATCTGATTTGTTTTGTGCCGTGTTCTTTTTGTGAGATCAAGCAGCAATAATATTATTATTGTCTGCCTGAAATATTTTGAAACACGTTAATAAAGTTTAAATTACAAATTACAAATTAAAAATTACAATAAATTTTCATTCGGGGTCATTAAAACGTCAAAAAGTATATTTTCGTGCAAGTGGTCTACTGGTCGTGCTGGAGAGTTCATTGTTATTTTTCTTGTTGTGGCTCGAGTACCTCGACGATATCATGAAGTAGAACATGTTTGAATTAATGTAAAGTCCAAACAACTTGGTATTTTAGGCCGACATATGAGCATGAAGTTTGTCACGTTTGCATTTTTTCGTTCGATGAAAATGTATTGAAAAAGGCTGTATTTGTCAAGTATTCTTGGGTGCCAAGCAAAAGACACTCATCGTGTTGGGTTCGTAGGTGAAGAAACTGTAGCCTATGCCGGTTTATTCATGCTACAGTACTGTAAAACGGGTATGTGCTTTGCTTTCGTTAATGTAAGAACTGCATACCTTCAACTACAGCTTTTTATTCCGCATATGCATGCAAACATTAATTTGACAGTAAAACAGGCCAAACAAATTGAGCCAGGATTTTTGGTTACGTAGCCTCGTAAAAACCATTACCAATTTAATGCAACTACAGCAATGCACTTCAAGAACCTTGTCACAATATTAAGATTACTAAAGCCTACTTTTCTTTATCACTTGTCATTTTAGCAAGAGATGTTTATCATTGTCACATATCATTTCGACGGGTAATTTACGGCATGTCCTATATGCTCGTCAGAAAAAAATCTGACATATCCTGCATGCTCGCCAGCATTGACGACGTAAGGACCTATATGCAAAAATTCAAATTTTGCAGGAGAGCTAAAAAACAAAACCAATTGATATTCGGGAGAATTCAGTTCGCAAGGCAATAAATCAAAAATATGACTCAGATAGATCAATGACAGAATTAATAGCTACACTATTCATATTTTTTGTTTTATTTTGATAACTTTATACTTATAATTTTTGTTGCATAGAGAAATAGACCTAACCTAATGATATTTGTTTTTTGGAAGCTTGGATTCACTTCTTCAGTCCACCAATACAAACGAAAATTCAAAAACCACACAATAAAATATGCAGAATTTTACTGGCCTTCTTTTGCTAGAAGAATCTCGCTTTCCCTCATGGGTGCATATAGGTCCTTACGTCGTGAATGCTAGCGAGCATGTAGGATATGTACGATTTTTTTCTGACGAGCATATAGGACATGCCGTAAATTACCCGTCAATTTAAAAAAATTGCATTGAAAGCGATTTGATAGTACTTTTGGAAACATTTTCTTGGCTTGCTCTTAAAGTTCGGCTTGAAAAAATAAAAACAAGTGATATAAAATTTAAGTTTAAGCGGATTTCAGTTTAATTAAAAAAATATCGGTTGACATTTCATTTTAAAACCTGGTTGGATTAATCTGTACTAAAGTTTATTCCAGTAGAGATTGAAAGAAATAAAGGTGGCTCCAGAATTCTCTAAAGAGTTTAGGCGTGATCAGTACTACCAGAGCTGCTCAAATGAACCTGAATTTGTGCGTTATATGCATAAACATACATCAGAGACTCCATTTAAATGCGGGTTAGGTCACCAAATTTTGCCATCTACTGCTGCTCTCAAATATTATTTCCAAATACGTTCAGGTAAGAAGCCCTTTCGTTGCGAGACTTGCAACAAATCGTTTATAAAAAGGGCAGTTTAAAAAGACATCAGGACTTACACGATGGAATCAAGCGGTTTAGTTGCCAAGTTTGTAGCAATAAATTTACAGCCAAAAGCAGTTTAACGGAACACATGAGAATTCACGATGGGTTGAAGCGATACGCATGTGAAATTTACATTAAGTCATTTACTCAACAGCGACGTTTACAAGTGCATGTGAAAGCGGTTCATCAAAAAATCAAGGATCACATATGTAGTTTTTGTTCTATGAAGTTCCCCACAAACGGACAATTAGAAAAACATACCAGAGTACATACTGGTGAAAAGCCGTACAATTGTAACAGATACAAGGTCGCGTTTTCGAACTCCAGCAACTTAAGCAGGCATATTTTCATGATGCACTGATAAGCGAAGGGAAAATATTTGTTGATGCCTCCCAGAGTTGGTAAATGCGTAAAATTACTAATCAAAAGAAGTTGTGCTATAAAAATATTTTTATTTGAATATATACTATTTATTGAAATATTTTATCAGTACTTATACGTTTTTATTAACATTTGTTTACCAAAAGTCAGCATAATATAATTTTTGCTTTTATGTATCATATGTGAAGTAGATAGTATTTCTTTACAATATTGTAAATTCCAATTCGAGTGGATTTTTTGATTTATTGTTCCGACAAATTATTAACGTTTTGTATTTCTCATATGTTGTTTTTTATGTTGACCTGTCGGGGAATAAAACCATTATTAGTCGACTTTAAAATGTTTAGCATCCAGAAAAGTACATTTTATCTATATTTAAAGTATTAGCTAGAACAGTTAACTATAGTATCAAGGCCAATAATTGCCATTCGTTTCGAAAAGGTTCCAGGAGTAGTTGAAAGATATTCCGAAGTACAGTATCTAGTGTGTTCAACCGTATTTATTTGCAAAACTTTCATTGTATAAATTACATTATTTCAATAAAGCAATTGCTTCAGTTTTTGTAAGTTTCTGGTTCTGATTTTTAAATTCTTGATGTTCCTTGAATGATTTATGAGAAAAACTTGGAAAGACGTATAATTAGCATACTTAATATTAAAAGCTTAATATATTCACTTGAAGATTAACTTTGAAATATATAATAAAACAAATTTGTTGAATGTAAGCATATATTTTTAATTTAGTTTGAGTTCCACATTTCAATAATAAAGAATTAATTTAAGAACGCATTTTTAAATAGCCATATTTGATATACTCGGTGATGACTTTATGATCGCTGGCAAATATCATTTGTGGGTTTTTGGACCGAATGAACCAAGCATAATAACTTAAGTTTTAAGTCTAAAATTTTCAAGTATTCAAAACGAAAAATAACAATTCCAATATACGAAGAGTGTTTTCATTTAAAAAATTTAGAAACACAGAAACACTTTGCATATAGTGGTTGTAAATAATCCCATGAAGGAAACGAATCATAACTAAACAAAAACATTTTTTCATGAAATTGGTCACGTATGCAAATAAAGTTTCGTGGTTGCATGTATGTATACAGGGCATGCTGAATTTCAAAAGGTCTCAGAAATAGCATGCACCGAAATGACACGCCAATGTCTGTACGTTTTCATTCAGTGTAAAAGTCAAATATAAGACCCATTCTTTCTGTGTATGCATTAAAATTAAAATACGTACACATCAACGTTCATCCATAAATGTATCAGTGAACACGTTAGCTAAATAAAGAGTTCTCAAAACAGTATTACACAGGTGCTCACGTAGCTTAGAATTTGTTTGGTATATAGTGTACCATGCATAAAATAAGCATTGCGTGTAAGAGCTTTGAAATGTTTAGTCCTTAGCACAATCATAAAATGAAAATAGTATTTTACTTCAGTTTGAGTAACCGACACAACAATTATTTATTGTCATTCACTTCAGTTCAATAGTTGCTGGGAGGATTTACAAATCAAAATATTCAATATGAAATATCTTTGCTTGTCAAAAAATTCTGAAACCAGTTCTTATAGTGAATAAATTAATGTGTTTATTCTCACTTAACGATAAAAAAACACATCAGACAAATCCATACTTTCAAAAATATATTTACAAGCAATGATTTAACCAGTTATAATTTAACCCTTTATTGAATATTTTCACAACCATTTATTGAATAGCAAGATGGCTTCAGATAGGATCAAAGGTGGAGTTTTTGACAAAGTTTTTAGTTGCAAAGTTAGGTTAAAAGGAGATATAAATACTCCCTTGGAAAATCTCCAGTGTATATTTTGTGACAAAAAGGTTTCCCAAAGTCGGAGTCTTTTTAGCCATTATCTAACCCATACAACAGAGAAGCCTTTCTCATGCAACAGGTGTGACTTATCTTTTGGACGAACGGGCCAATTACTTCGCCACATCAGAACTCACGAAGGTGAACAGTCCTTTGAATGCAATATTTGCCAAAAGTTTTTTTCTCGGAAAGATATTCTAAAAAGACATCAAATGATTCACACTGGAGCTAAATTATTTAAATGTGATTACTGCGAGAAAACATTTGTACGAAAAGATCAATTGTCGACTCATATGAACACACATAAAAGTAAAACACCGTTTCAATGTACTCTATGTGACCGATTTCTCTCATCTCCACAAGGTCTTCAAAGCCACCTGAAATCACACACTGGGGAGAAACCTTACCGCTGTGTGACCTGCTCTAAAGCATTTGCCGATGAGAATTATCTACGAAAGCACCCATGTCGACCAAATGATATCAGACCCGGGTGCTGTCCAGCTTGCAGTACGAAATTCAAAAGACAAAGCACCCTTCAAAAGCACATCAAAGTTAATAGGGATTTGACAGCGCAAACTGGAGAAATCAGTACAAGATATGGCAATTGGCTTTGTGTCAAGAAAAAGATTGAGTCAGAGAACAATCAGCAAAATAGAATTTATCAATGTGTATTTTGTAAATATAATTCTAAAAAGATGGACGATCTTGTCAAACACTATCGAAGCCACATCAGAGAGAAGCCATATATTTGCCATTTATGCGATAGTTCCTTCGGACAGCAGTCTTCTCTGAATAACCACATTTTATGTCACACTGGCCAGAAAACATTTACATGCAAGATTTGCAATTTATCGTTCTCGAGAAGTGCTTATCTAAAGGAACACGAATTACTGCACAGTGGAATTAAAAGTTATAAGTGTACTTATTGTGAAAAAGCATTTGTCCGTAAAACGCATTGTAGAGATCATGAATACACACATCAAAAAGAAACTCCGTTTCAATGTAACTTATGTTTCAAATTTGTTTCATCAGCAGTTGGTTTGAAAACCCATATTCAAAGGCACACAGGAGAGAAGCCCCACCGTTGTGGACTTTGCAATAAAACTTTTGCAACCAAGCCTACCTTGCGGACACATATCCGAACTCATACTGGCGAAAAGCCCTATAGTTGTGACATTTGTCACAAATCCTTCACAAACTGTAGTGCTCTCCGAACACATGAATATTGGCACATTGGAATTAAACGTTTCGGCTGCTCACAATGCTCCAAAACGTTTACAGGAAAAGCTAGCCTTAAGGGTCACATGCGACGTCACAGTGGTCTAAAACCATATGCTTGTGAATTCTGTGAAAAAACTTTTAATGAAAAAGGAAACTTAAAAAAGCATATTAATGGAGTTCACCATTGAATCAAGAATCATAAGTGCAACATATACGATAAATATTTTTCCGGTAGTGATAATTAAGCTGGCCATGTTAGAGCTCATACAGGAGAGAAACCCCACTGATGCAACATTTGCTCTAAATCTTTCGTAAAATTAGGTGACCTTCGAGTCCATGAAGACCGACACAACAGCATTAAGCGTTATGGTTGTCAAGAATGCCAGATGGCGTTTGTTAGCAAATCTGAATTAAAGCGGCATATTTCCAAGCACAGTGGTTTAAGACCTTATAAGTGAAATTCATGTAATAAATTGTTTGCTCGTTTGAGCTACATCCAGCGACACATTAAAACAGTTCATAGCGGCGGCCAAGAGGAAGTGGTATTGTGTGCAGATTTCTTCCATATGAATTTTTTCACCAAAGTCGTGGAAAAATATTGATCAGGATCAATAGTAGGGCTACTAAGTTTAAACGGTACATACATTTTTAAAAAATTTAAATTAAATCAGGGAGAGATATTCTGTCAAAAGAGGTTAAGGAGGCTCAAAAGGAGATTTTTTAAAATATAGAAATAGGAAAAGTTTTTGTTGTTACGACTTTAAGCAAAACGTGTGCAAACAGCACGATGGGAAATTGTTTTTATGCCCCTTAAACTTTGGGTACACTAAATGTTAATTTCTTTTAAAATGCAGTGAATAGTCTAAAATAATGGTTTTTTACTTTAACCTTTTGATATTATATAATTAATTTCTTTTAAATAAATCAGTTTTGACATAAATATAAGTTCCACTGTTTTATATTTCCTCGGTATTTTGAATCTTTAGCATGTAATTTCTCATAATTTCATGTTCATAGAGTTCATTTTTTGATTTGTTTTTAATTATGCAGCTGGTATTCAAACTATCATATGGGAAAAGCAAAATCAGAACGTGAAGGTGTATCCAATCCGTTTCACTTGTTTTTTTTTCTGCAAAACCAGTAAAAGTGCAGTAAATAGAGTTTCAAGCGAGTAGTCTTCTGCCAATCTCCTATTGAAATTGCCTTATTGCAGTATACAATGTCAGGTTTATTCACAAATAACCAGAGCTTTGTATTGACTGTATAACAATTTGCTTTCAAGGATATTTCAATAAGCAATACTTTTTACTGTTGGATTGAGCATTATTTTTATTGAACTTTTACAATAAGGACAACCAGAACGTAAGATATTACTTACTCAGTTTAATATATTGTGGGTACAATTATTCGAACCAATAATGTTTTAACAGAACATTCGATTTAGATAATTTTCGACTTGTCTTGAAATAAAATTGATATTATACAAATGAAACTTAAAAGAGAAAAACATATTTATGCCATACCATGAATACAGCAAAAATGAAAGCAATATACAAAGCAAGGTAAACTAACAGTAAACTGTCAACTTTAATATGAAATCACAAGTATGTTTTGTGTATTAATCCTAAAGTGTGCATGATTCTAAAAAATCAAATAAGAAATACAAGTTTCTTTATATTTTCAAACACGGCAACAAATTTGTTAAAATTAAATATTTTATCAAATGATTTTCATTATAACATTCAATACAGTAAACTTTTGACACAAAAATTGGAAGTCAAAGGCAAATGTGACAAAACATCGTTTACAATATATGAACTTAATTGCAGGATTTAAAACTAATTGCTTATATTTAATCTAGAGGCATTCCTGATATACGTACGAACTTATGTTTTTCCATTTACCTTTTAGCAATTTTTGGATAGTATATTTGAATATTTCTTCATCGAGTGAAAGTTAACTGATTTGCACTGTAGAAACATTACAACCAATAAACACATATTTTATTCAAAATCCAAACATTCGTATCATATAATTTTTGAGATTGTACACTCACAACAAATAAGTTGCAATTACGAACAAAATTCATCAAATCCAACGATTCAAAAAAATGAATACAAACTTTAACAGATAATATTACCAAATTAAAGTTACTTAATTTCTAAAGATTCGATTCGCTACTTATCAAGAAAGTTAAAATTTCATTGTTTTTTCAAACAATAATAACTTTTGGTTGTACATTTGCATCACAAAAATATTATTATAGTGCCTAGAATTTACATTTTATACTGATGTTCTTCGGTACAATTTAAAATGCTTTTCGGCAATCTATTATTCATTTATGAGTTTCCATATGCCTGCGTAAGTGGCTAGACGATCGAAATGTCCCGGAACATATTTTACATTTGTATGGCTTTTCACCAGTATGAACTCTCACATGTTTTGTTAAACCTCCAGTGGTACTAAATCGTTTATCACACACATTACATTCGTGGTCTTTAATTTTCTGATGAACACTCTTATTATGTAGTGTCATGGAATGTTTCGTAGTAAATTGCTTCCTACAAATGTTACACGTATATGGTTTTGCGCCACTATGGGTTGTCTTGTGTCGGTTTAATTCGGGTTGACTTAAAAACATCTTGTGACATTCTTGACAGCTATTCGTCTTCTTGCCATAATGTCGGTCCTCGTGTCTCCGCAAATTACTCTGTGTTGCCCACGCCTTGGGACAGTAACTGCAGCGGTATGGTTTCTCTCCAGTATGAACTTTGATGTGGCTATTGAGAGCGATAGCCGATCCCATAAACCGACCGCATAGATTGCATTGAAAAGGTGTTACGGCTTTGTGGGTGTTTAAGTGACTTCTTAGATAACGTTTCTGTGCGAACGTTTGCTCACAGTCTTCACATTTAAAGTATTTGACTCCAGTGTGTAACATCCGATGTGATTGCAAATTAGCCTTTTCGTTAAATGATTTTTGGCAAATATTGCAGGAGTACGGCTTTTCGCCAGTATGAGTCGTTACGTGTTTAGTTAAATTAGCAAGTTGTGCAAACGACTTATCGCACATATCGCATGCGTGTGCTCTTTCTTTAGTATGCGTATGGTAGTGGCGGTAAAGATTATCTGCGCTGCCAAATGTCTTGCTACAAAATAAGCATTCATGTGTTCCAAGGTGAAATAGTTTATGTGCATTTAAACCTTTGAGGGAACTAAAATCCTTCTCACAAGTATTACATTTAAAGCGCTTCGAAGCCATCGTAGCTGCAAAAAACTACCACTTGTAAGGTCACGTGAGCTGGGGCACTAAATAATCTCCAAGGAAAACTTGACTTTTGAGTTAATTACTTGTTTTCTAGAACTTTTTAAAGTATGTATTCGTGGGGTTTTTACAATGCAGAAATTTCTATTGTTATTTCTTTAAATCCAAATTAAACTTATTTCAGTTTTTATGGATTTATTCGGAAGCCAATTCACTCCAGTTTGCTGCTGCAGAAATTATTTTGAGTCTGTGTAGTATTTAACTACGACTACTAATAAACAGAAACTCTTTATACTCGTCTCTTTTCTTGAGAACGCATACACAAAAGTGAGGAGAGATTATGCATAAGCAACACCTGTACAGACACAAGGCTTTACATGTACATATTATACGACATATTAAAGGTATGCCGGTGTGCATTCTAGCAATAAGTGCTCTTGTGCCTACCACTTTGTAAAACTACACATGTTGCATACGTATTGGATGCGTCCATTTATGGTTGTTTATTAATAAAAGAAAACTAAATACTTGTCGTTCTGTTTTATGATTTCAATGTGAACCCAAGCTTGATATTTAAGGTCATACTGCATAGCTAAAAAAGCTATTTATCTACGCCACATACACTTTGGGATTAAATAAGTATTTACGTAGGCTAGCAGCTAAAAGCTAAGCTTTCAAGTATTTATTTTAATGTGGCTTGGTACCATATCGAAGTTCATAACAACTTACTTCCACTAATCCAATTCAGTGGTCAAAACTATTTTGCTCCGAAATGCTTAGGCGATCCGGAAAAGATACAACGTGAAACATATTATTAACCATTTTTGGGATTTTGCTTGCAGGTTTCAAATATTTCATGGGTACTGTTTCATGCATAGCGCATAAAATATATTACCATTAATATAAAGCACTTGCAGGTAAAACTAAATAATCTTCCACCTCATCAACTTAGCGAAGGTAAGTCTGCTTGCATTTTAAATATGAAACCTGTATAAATAAAAGTTATCCTTTAGCTACGTGCACAGCTATCCTCGAACTCTGATTGAAATGAAACTAACAATTACATTCTGTACTTTTTAAATCGTCAGTTAAATTATTCCGATTTTAACACAAGCAGTACTGTTCATCAGCAAAGCGACTAAATATTTTCAACCCATTTTGGGAAGTAATTCACAGAAAAGTATATGCACGACTGATAATTTATCTTATTGATGCTTCATGTCCATGTAAATTTAAGTAGAAGGTATGCTAAATGAATTCATTACTCTGATACCGATCTAATAGAGACAAATTTAAACTAGCAAAGCGAAAAAATGGTTGGTATTATTCGGCGATATTTTAAAATCATTTGCTACACTAAAATTTCAATTTTGTATCAATCGACTACACTACCAAGCTGTGTGTATGTATTGGTAATAATAATTATGTTTAAAATATATTGATACAAAACTATTTGTATCAACAAAGATTTAGATATTAGGCCCCGTAGATTTTAGAAATTAAAGTGTACACTTATTACACTTGGTTCATCAACACGTATGAGAAACACGACTACATGTATAACTTCTATTATCACACATTTTTCGAGAATATTCATCAATGATAATTTTCGGCATTTAAATTGTTTTAGGTAAAGCAAGAGAACACAACTAAACCTTTTAGTGAATTTATTGTATGAACCAAAATATACATTACTACATGCTCATTTCTTGAGCTAATGTTTTTGTGGTGGGGTTTAAATGCAGCTTTGAGACATATATAGCAAGCAAGCCACTCTTTTGAAAGAACGAAATTCAAGCATGTTTTTGTTCTAAATTTAAGCTACATAAAGTCAACCTTTGGGTTGAATGTTAGCACTTTGGCCAATAATGCGATCAGTGCATATTGTGTATTGCTTAAATGTAGATAAACACGTCCACAAAAAGCATGCACGAGATAGACCTATCGTAATTCATTATTAATTTACTGCAGTATGTATTTTCATCCTGCCATGTGCCCCGGCATTTACGGTCATTTAGCATAAAGTAGGCTTGATAATGTCCCCACAAAGAACCAATGTTACTTGCCGCAATGAATGCGTTGTTTGAAAAATCAGTCAACCAATACTATTCAGCTTTCAGTCTACATACCATGTTAAATATATTGTAAGCCTGTCTTACCTTATCCGCTCAAACCAAATCAAACACTTAAATACTAACTGATCACGTTTACATACGTAGTTTTGCACATCGAACTTACAAATGTAAATATAGAATCCGAGTCATGAAAGAGTTGGGGTTAGGTAAACGTATTCCTGACTGCATGCAATATGTGTTGAGTGCTGGCTTGTAAGCTGACTTTTCTACACATGAATATAAGCATACGTCCATATTATGGTTCATTAGTGGTTTGGTTGATGAGCAAGCAGATGGTTAAAAGCGAACGCAACAACGTGTTGAAAATTTTGTTATTTTCCTGATCCGAAAAAATATTTTACGTATGTTAAAACAAGGTGAAAAATTTAATGATGAAAAATATACGTTTCATCGCAAGTTACCAAAAATTCCAACGTTTAGATCATGAAATCATTGCAGTTTTTTAAAGTGCGTATTTATTGAATATTGTAAGTAGTGACCTGGTGTTGAAATCAGAACAAATGTTGAATTTAGTAAGCCTATTCTTGGAAATCGTGTATAAAAAATTAAAACATTGCTAACTAATTTATAAACCAATAGGACATCTCATTCAAAATTAATAACGCCTATTTTGTTCCTAGTAATACCTTTTAGCTACACTAGCTAAATCTAACTTTTAATATTGCTCCTAACCCAAATCACGTGATTAATCATGGCAAGATCAAAATTCAAAAAGTTAAAGTGTTTGTTTTGTATGAAAATCCAGTTTATACAAAGTAGCCATAAGAATCATTACAGAGTACATACCAAAGAAAAGCCATATTTTTGTCACTTGTGCGACCAGACTTTTCAACAGGAGGCTAGTTTAAACCGTCACCAGTTGTTACATACTGGTGAAAAACCATACAAATGCGTCATCTGTAGTAAAACATTTCGTCAAAAGGGAGCCCTAACAAGTCATCAAGAATTACACATGGGCCTTAAAAAGTTCAAGTGCGAAGTTTGTGACCAGCAGTTTGCTCGAAAGTTTGCTTTAGGAATTCATGTGAACACACACAAAAGCCAGACACCGTATAAATGCAGCTTATGCGAGAAGTATCTTTCACGTCAGAGTGCTCTTAAAATACACACTCAAAGTCATACGGGAGAAAAGCCATATTCCTGCACAATTTGTTCAAGACGCTTTGCAGAACGTTCCAAACTTAATTCACACATGAAAATACATAACCCAGCAAGACAACGATTGGATTGTAAAGAGTGTGATAAAACATTTGCCAATGCAGCATCTCTCAAAGGTCACATGTCAGTACACACAGGCTCAATATCCTTCAGATGCGACCAGTGTGGAAAAATGTTCGGGAGGAAACAATTCCTTTCTAAAGATGTAAAAGTGGTCCATCTAAAGATACGAAAGCACATTTGCAATTTGTGTGGGAAACAGTTTACTGAATTAAGTGACCTCTCCAAGCATATTCGCTCCCATACTGGAGAAAAACCATTTAAGTGTGACTTCTGTGATTTCAAGTGTTACCAATCCGGCAATCTGAATTCACATAAGAAAATTCATTCGAACGGGAAACCATTCCAATGTGAGAAATGTAATTATGGCTGCTCGGATGCTGCTAGCCTTAAAAGGCATTATCGGAGGAGACATGACAAAAAACATTGTCGTAACTAATTTTTTGAGTTAAAAGTAAAAACTCCTCTGCATTTCTGTAAAAATCCAAGCCTTAAAAGTCACCAAAAATATGAATTTGAAATTCGTGCAAGAATTACGGATGAGAAAATGGCCGTTTTATTTCATTCCTAGCAGATATTTTTTTCTGTTACACAAGTAGTAGTTATGTCGTACTGGATCCAACAACTTTCAAAAGTTCTGTTTACGAAAGAAATTTTTTATACAATTTGTGGAAATGTATATAAATAGTCTCGTTATGTTTAAAGTGAAATTATTTTTTTTTAAATTATGGCATCCAATACACAGAATTAATTGTGCAAATTTTCCGATCGGTAACAAAAAATAATTCTAAAACTAAACGCTGTATTTAGTCTTATCGTTAGTTGTTTTAGCCTGATGTTTCCAATATTTTCACTTAAATTTAAATATGTATCTTATTATTTTGCTATGGCAAATTGTTTCCTAATTTTATTATCAATAAATGTTTATAATTATTAACTCCATTTTTATTGAAATCAATTACGTATTGTAATTTCACGTTTCAATTAGGTTTAAATAATTTTGAAAACAGCTCGTAGGTGTGTCTGATTTAGTATTAAGATGAAAGTTCAGATTTAGATTTAAACAAGCGATTAAAAAAGGCACATGTTTTTAAGTAATGTCATCAAATTGATCAATGACAATTTGTCAAATGGCTGTAAAAAATTTCATTTCTGGCGCTTTTTACCTCATGGTTACATTATTAATTATTATTCAGAAAATACCACAGATTTCGTATTAACATTTTCATAATATAACGAAAAGTATGAAAAAACTAGAATTATATTCTTACAAATTTAAAAATCCAGATTTTTAAAATTCAGATTTCCAACAATGACGTTGAAATGGAAAAATCATAATTAATGTAAGCACCTTAAAAATTTACATCCTCACATTGAAATTTTTATTGAACATCAGTTACCTTTTTACAGAAAATTACAACAATTTATATTATTTTTCTAAATGAAATCAAAATTAGCGATTGACTCTCAAATATTTGTACAAACGTACATTGCTGGCTTTAGGGGATTTAGCAATTTCAGCCTCTCTTTAAACTAACGCTAATGCTCGGTATCAATTAAGCAATTTTAGCTATCAACTGGCATATCGCCAGCTTGGTGGCGTTTTAATTGGGCTTAATGGTTTTTTGATGAACTGATTTAATGTGTCTATACAAGCTACTTGGCAAAGTGAATTTATCCATGTATATTTTACAGGAGTACGGTTTTGCACCACTGTGGACAGTACTATGGTTTTTTAGTTCGGCCTTCGTGACGAATTTC
>JAQFXM010005372.1:0-15107 GCA_034693345.1 Entomobrya multifasciata | reverse complement strand
TAACATATTCTACGCTAATAAAAACATCTTTTCTAAATAGCAATATCAAACCTGATGATGGTCTACCCAATCCTGATTCACTTTTTAGCGCTTTACTTTCTAAAAAATGAAAATTATCGAACCAATTAACCTGCAAGCTATATTACAGATTGGTACCAGAAGAAGCAAAGTATATGCGGTTTTTTTAGACTTCTCAAGAGCATTTCCGTTTATTATTCACATTAAATTATGGAGAAAACTGCATGCAATTGGTGTAAGCGGGAAAATGATTAGAATACTTAAAGAACTATACGATAATGCATACACAAATATTAGACTAATAAATGGATTAAGTGAAAATATAGAAATTATAGAAGGAGTACTCCAAGGGGACTCAGAAAGTCCTCTGCTCTTTAACTTGTTCGTTTCGGACATTGAGGAAAAGATGAGAAGCTGGGGAGTGCCGGGAATTATGGTAGGAGACACAGAGTTCCAACTATTGCAATTTGCTGATGATACTATTGTTATTGCACCAAGTAGGAATTCGTTGCAACGTAAACTTGACCTAATGGCAGAATATTTTGATGAACTAGGATTACACGTTAACATAGAGAAAACAAAAATAATGCGATTCAGAAGAAGATAAAGGCAAAAAGAAGAAAAGTTTTTCTATAAAGGTGAAGAATTAGAAATAGTGAAGGAATACACATATTTAGGTGTCAAAATCTCTGAAAATATTTTATTCAAGGAAACAGCTAAAATTTTCAAAACGAAGGGTAATAGAGCAATAGGTAAAGTAGATTCTATTGTTTACAAAGGTAGAGCAGAATCAATTGTACCGAAAATGAAGCTATTTGATAGTATAATTACTCCGACAACGTTATATGGAAGTCAGGTTTGGGGACCATTAGAAATGGATGAAATAGAAAAGGTACAATCTCATTACTTAAAAAAATGTTTAGGTTTATTGGTAAGTACTTCCAATGCTGCGGTTAGGTTAGAATGTGATAGAAGAAAGCTAAGCTCTAAAATCGTTACCATGCTCATATCATTCATTTTGAAAATATGGAGTTTACCAAAGACAGAATATGTAAGAAAATGTTATGATCAATTATTATGGGCAAGTAAAAATATTAAATCGGAGGAGAAAAAGTATAACTGGTGTCTCCAAGTCCGAGATATATTTGCGCTTTGTGGGTCTGAAGAAATTTGGATTTCGCAAAACTCAGAAAAATTGTTTGCAGGGAAAGAAATTATGACAAAAAGATATGATGAAATACTTTTACAGGCAGACCTTGATGAAGTAGAAAAGTCAAAGACATTTAGATACTATGTTAATATATACAATAATGAGTTAAGTACAAGTTCTTACTTGCAACACAGAATGGCAGTTAATATTAGTAAGTGTGTAAGCCAATTAAGACTAGGTAATGGTTCGTTTTGGTTCTGTGGTATAAGCTTGACATTAAACAAAAATATTATGTGCACTATGTGGTAAAGAGAATGAGAATTTGGCACACATAATATTAAGATGTAGAATGTATGGAAGGGAGAGGAACAGGTATTTAAAAGCATATGTAAATGTGAACATTAGTGATGAGGAAAACATCTGTAATATTGTATCTAAATTAAATGATGATAAGATAAGAGATTTGTTTTTGTTTATGTTAAGTGTAATAAAATATAGAAAATTTATCAGCATACTAGAAGATATGTAATTAAGCAAGATCATTATTATTGTTATAGTGTGAAAATTATTAATATTGTTTGTATTCATGGGCGTTATAACCAAAGGATACGTAATAAAGAATATTAATTTAAAAAAAATAAAATAACTTCATAAGTGACCTGGTTAAAGATGTTTCGTCTGTTAAAAGTACTGGCATTTGTATTCGTCTTTATACGGAAGAAAACTGTTCCGGAAAGTATATTGACTTGATGCCGTACGCTATACACAAAAATAACCTGATTCGTTGGAGTTTTGATAACTTGGCTGTTTCTGCGGAACCATGGGTCGGATTAGGCCTAAGGGTAGCCACTTTTTTTTGGACATAGAAAATTTTAGACAATTTTTTTTTCTTCGTAATTAGCGTTACCACGACACACTAACCTACTCAAAATCACATTCTGAACAACTTTTACCCAGTAACTTTTTTCGATTTGACCTCAAATTTTAAAGTTATGGACCTACCAAAAATTGTGGACATAGAAAATTTTTCATGAATTTACTAACTTGACTTTTATACTACACAAAATAGTCACATCGACTAAACATCACATTCTGAACAACTTTTATTCAATAACTTTTTTCGATTTGACCTCAAATTTTAAAGTTATGACAGTTCACAAAAATTAGGATTCTTAAAAAGTTTTTAAACAGATTTTGAGAAAAAGGGTAGCCACTTTTTTGACATTCTGAACAACTTTTACCCAAAAAAGGCTAAGACCCTGCCAAAACTTTGGACAGAAATGTTTTCATAATTTTTCTAACCTGGCTATAACGCATTTAGTTTCTCAGACGCTCGCAAAAGGTAACCCTTTCTTCCCAATATTTTTCAATAAGATTTTTTCGAAGTATTTTTAGTTGCACTATTTTCATGTTTTGACATCATTTTCTGATTATCCGACGCATGTCCAAAACGACGGTGCACCAATTCTGCTATTTTTGTGTTCGCGGCTGGTGTACGACGCATCACCAAATCAAATTTTTCAAAATAAGACACGTAGCCAAAACAAAACGCAAAACACCCAAGACATAACTGTTAATCGTTGTGTTATAATAAAACTTAAATTGTCATTTTGAAAATTGTTTCCAAAGAACAAGGCTACGAATGTAAAGTAACAATGGCTAATGGTAAGAACTAAATTTCTATATTCGTAACCATTCAGTAATTCCTCAAGTAGTTCCATTTGGTAAAGTGTCGTTTTCCAACAATTAGTTTTTGTTAGAACGATGTTAGTAAATAAAACTATATTTGGTCAAGTGACGTCGCCCAGAAATTTACTTTTGGCGAAGCCTCGTTTCACAAAAACAATACTTGGTCAAGTGACGTTTGGTAAAAGGCGCGTCGCGCCACGCATTTTTTATCAATATCGGCTTGGAGGTACTTTGACTCAAATATTTGAAAAAAAAACATCAATTTTGAGCTCAGGCCTTCTAGCCCCACTACTACATTCACTCGAGTAGTAGGGATCGGGGAGTACAAAAGTACTCACTTGTTATTTTCTTCACAGCCATGGCCGAGTGGTCTTCTGAGACCACGCCTTCTAGCCCCACTACTACATTCACTCGAGTAGTGGGGATCGGGGAGTACAAAAGTACTCCCTTGTTATTTTCTTCACAGCCGAGACGTTAGTGGATTTCGTCACCACTGTGTTAGGGTGCTTTCCTAAGCCAAGTATATTGGTGGCCAAAATCCCCCCGATTTTGACGCAGAGGGGTGCTAAGTTGTTTGTGAGTGCTAGGTGATAGGTGGGAGACTACCTGGTCGAACATGAAAAACCACTTCCCTAATACATTTGCAGGTATAAATGCCGAGAGACTGGAACGGCCAGATATTAGGAAGGTGGACAGTCCCTTTAGTGAAGCGAAGGCCTACCCCATTAGCTTCACCGTCTCCTGAAGAGTATTTTCTTTACTTCTTTGTAATCGTTATTCTAGGTCGTTTGTAATTCACTTATGATCGCATTTGCGTGAAGTATCCTAGATCAATCTTATATTGAGCGTTCAACATGAATATTTTAGAGCTTCTTGACTCCGGTAGGTTTAATACCACGACTTTTTCGCGTCTCGTAAACACTGAGGATGCAGCTATTAAAGCAGCGTATGACCTGGGTTTGATTACAAAAAACCCACCAGAGTGTCCAAACTGCGAGTTTCTAATGTCTGAGCAAACTAAACCAAGCTACAAACTCGGGTTTCGTTGGGTGTGCAATCGAAGGATTTGTAGGCCTTTGACTATAAGTCCTCTTGAAGGAACCTTTTTCGAAAACGTTCACCTTTCGTTTCTGCAAACGTTAACTTTGGTGGTTAATTGGTTCTTCAAATTGCCAGTTACGCGTGCTGTTGCTGAGTGCGACGTAAATCCAGTTGCAGCTGTTGATTTTTATTCATTCTGTCGAGAAGTCTGTAGAGTTGCACATGGTCACGAAGAGGAGCAAATAGGAGGACAAGGTGACGTTGTCGAAGTGGATGAGTCGCATTTATTCACCCCAAAATATCATAGAGGAAGGCCAATGAAAATGCCAATATGGGTTTTTGGTGGTATTAGTCGACTCACGCGTAAACGATTTGTTGTACAAATTGAGAAAAGAGACAGGGAAACTCTTTTTCCGCTCATGCAGAAGCATATTGCGCAGGGTTCTTTTATAATGTCCGACGAGGCAAGAGTGTATAGAACATGTGAAACGTTAGGATTCTCAGGACACTGTGCGGTGAATCATTCCCAAACTTTTGTGCGTCCTATACCTGCGTTTGTGCCGAATGGTGATCCACGGTTAGGTCGCGTTTTACCAAACCTCAATGTGACTCGTGTTAAAATGCACACTAATACTTTAGAGAGATCATGGAGTGATTTAAAGCATGGATGTCTTGGTAATTGTAGATCCATTGATATGGTTCCCAATTATATTGGAGAGTATTTGTATAGGCATAACATTTTAGGTGCAATACCTGGACACCAAAGAAATAATGGGTTACGTATGTGGCGTTTCTTTGAGGATGTGGGAAAGGTTTACCCTGGGCCTACAAAAACACCGATAAAAATTGAAGATTGCGAGTGTGCGGAGTGCGCCACTGATTAATTAATATAGAATATGTTGGATGCGACCCTAAGCGTGCTTTTTATAATTTTTTGATTAAGGTGCGATTGATTTTTGGTATATGTATACCACCCTTAATTAATATAGAATATGTTGGATGCGACCCTAAGCGTGCTTTTTATAAATTATTGTTTAAAGTGTAATCGATTTTTGGTATTTATGTACCACCTTTAAATAATATAAAATGTGTTGGATGCGACCCTATAGCGTGCCTAATTTTTAATATTTCGTTAAGGTGCAATTGATTTTTGGTTTTTGTACACCACCCTTAACAAATTTTAAAATTCGTTGGATGCGACCCTATTAAAAAGCGTGCGTGGGACAAAATGCAGAGGAACGTCCTCGTCGTTTGTCCTGGGTAGTCACGTTTGACTTGCAGAGACCTCTGTTGTGTTGTTAAGGTTTAAGCGTAGGGGGTAAACCTGGGGACCAGAAGCTCACGCTCTCACTTATGTTCTGGTGCTCGGGAAACGAGGGAGAGCGGGAGCCTCTAGTGGATGAAGCATGAGCATAATGCCAAGGCACACTGGCAGTGCTCATGCCGACACTAGAGTCCCAGGGGCCCACCTCCAAAGGCCGCTCTTATGGGGTGGGCTACCTCCTACGCCAATCAAACCAATATTCCAAAATCAGGATATTTGAAATGTGCTAATTTAAATATACCTGGGTCGATGAGTGATGCTCTCATCCTGACGATGGCTGCAGCAGGCCGAAACTCAGTTTTTATTAATATATACATGTTTTCTATCCAAATATATAGTTGTCTTGAATCTGCATATATGCTAGTCTCGAATCTTTCTATATACTAGTCTCAAATCCTTATGTATATTAGTCTTGAATAGTCTCGAATCCACATATATACTAGTCTTGAATCCACATATATACTAGTCTGGAATCCGTATATATACTAGTCACGAATCATTATATTTATTAATCTGGAATCCATGTATGTTTTACGTTATTTCTATTTTCTATATTTCTAGTTTTTATATACATAACATATGTTTTGAATCTAGTTTCATAAGCACATGACCGACATGAAATATATGTAATATAGCCGAATACGCCCCGTTAGCACAACAGCTTTAGCTCCATTCAGATCGAACACAGTCAAATAAAGATCAAACGCAGTCAACGTCGGATCTAACACAGTGAAATTCAGATCTAACACCAAGTCCAGTTGATTAAATCCAACAAATATAATGTCGGAAAACAAATTTCGTACAAAATCTAATATAATAGTATCCGTTTTTCTCAAGATGAAATTAAGACAGACAAAACTCGGTTTTCGAGTAAAAAACTACGAAACGTTTTTTTTCACGGTAAATTTAAATTCAGAAACTAGAATTGAAAACATCAAATCGGAAGGTAAAAAATCTGCGATTGAAAAAGTGAGATTTGGAAACAACAGAATTCAGGTTGAAATTCTAACAAACATCACATATTTTGTAGCAAAGCACATTTGAAACAAAAAGTTAAAAATAACACGAATTACTTACGTTTCATTCTCATATAAATGACAAAATGATCGACTCAACTCCAAAGTTTTGCTTATACTAACTCATGACGCATACAAGTTTGGAAAATTGTACGTAATTCACAACGGGCCAAATTTCTAAAAGGGCAGATTAAAATAGTTTCAGATTCAGTGTATGCATACAAATACCCTTGAAAACACAATTTGCATGATTGATCGGACCACGCATGAGAAAACTGGTGAAACGAAAATATGGTTAACTGCTTTATTGTTTATAATTGTAATTAGTTTAGTTAATTACGTATACTATAACGCTTTGGTGATTTTGCGAAGCTAACTGATGCCGTGTTTTTTGTTATAATTTATGTTTAAAACAATACTTAAATTCCTGAAATGTGCCAAAATAAAGTATACGTTAAAAACCTTTAACAACAACTTGATGCCTCGAGAACGTAACGTTAACGCAACTACTAATGTACTACTGTACTACTGTTAAGTCACACGATTGTTGTAAAGTTTGTCTTACTAATTGTGTTAGTAATAATATGTGAAAATATTTTTTATACAAAGGTTGCATACATGAATGGTTGTAAATTGATTTATGTGATTGACTGGGTGGCATGATATTCATTTCAAAGTAATTGAAAAAGTTTTTGTTGTGTACTATCTAAAACAATGTAGTTCGTCGACATTTGAATGGGATATATTTAAACAAAGTTGACCTTTCAATGAAATAATTATAGATTCTGCGGTTTAAATAATTTATACGGAAGCTATCAATTAGGATAATCCATGTGAGATATTTTACAAAATGATCTGCGAAAAACATTCCCTGATTTAAAAAGAGGCTTTACACCTCGGAAAATCCCACCTATATTTCATGCTTTTCAGTCCAGGTTGGTAGTTCAATGTGATGTCAAACTTGTTGGCTTGAATTTTTATTTTAGACTTTTTTTGTGGTGTAGTAGAAAAAGATTCGTGAAGTGTTATTTTTGAGCTAAATTGTTTACGCACCGACAGATATATACATACAGAAATGAAATAAGTAATCAATAAGAAGTACTGAACTAAGGCATGCATTATCTTCCGGACCCTGGGACCGTAGGTCCCAGGAAACTTTGGGGGTGAAATTTAAAATAAAATAAACGAAGGAAGAGAAGCTAAAGGAAAAGAGGGAAAAGTTAAAGAGGAGAAGAATCGCGAAAAGAACTTATTAAAACTTAACACACATATCCAAATTTTCCAAATAAAGAAGGAAATTTCCAAAACAGTTGTAGATTTCCAAAATTAGAGAAAATTTCCAAAACAGACCTAAATTTGCAAAACTAAACAATACTTCCAAAACTAAACGAAATTTCCAAAACTAAATTACATTTCCAAAATCTGATCTATATTTGCAAAACTAATCTATGTTTCTAAAACTAAACTAAATTTGCAATTTAGAACTAAATTTCCAAAACTGGACCAAATTCCCAAATTGGAAAATGATTCCAAAACGAAACAAAATCTACAGAACTAAATTAAATTTTCAATACTGAACCAAATTTCCAAAATTGATCAATATTTCTAAACTAAACTTCAATTTTAGTAAAATTTTCAAAACTTTCAAAGAATCCGTCAAGGATTTAAAACACGAATACTTGTATAGAAGTTGAATATTTTCAATGAAAACTAATTATTCGACGTAAAAATTCAAAATAACATTCAGAAATCTTGAAACAAATGTTCATGGAGGAAATTTAAACGAATATTCACAAAGGAGATACACTTTCCAAAGAATACAAAATTTGTTAGAAATTATACTTGTTAGAATTTTAACCTGAATTCTGTTATTTTGAATGTCGATTTATTCCGATCGCAGATTATTTTTTGGACTTTCTATTTGTTTTTTCAATTCTAATGTATTCTCAATTCACATTCTATCTTGAAAAACAAATTTTTTCGCTCTATTCTATTTGAAAATTGTGTTTCATGAGTCTTAATTTAATCGTGAGACAAAAAGGTACTGTCTTATTTGGTTTTATACAAATTTAGTTTTTAGGCGTTAAACTTATTAAACAGTATTTAGTCGAAATTTGACTGTGTTCGATATTAATTTGACTGTATTCGATCTGAATTTGACTGTATTCGATCTGAATTTGACTGTGTTCGATATAAATTTGACTGTGTTCGATCTGAATTTGACTGTATTCGATATAAATTTGACTATAATCGATCTGAACTAAATTGTTTTTAATCTTACGTTGGAAATTATTATCTGAATTTGCTGTTTTGAACTAAATTTGGCTGTCTTTGATTTGAAATCTGCTGCTGGATGTGGCATTTCCTGCAATTCATGTGATTCGTGTTACGTTGGATCCTAATTTGACAGTGTTTATTTAGAATGTTACTGTGATAGATATAAGTTGTGCAAAATTTGATCGGATTATTGAGGAACAAGACCTTTCATTGTACTCAACTTTATCGAGACCACCCTGTACTTGAATAAAAACATTCCTCTACTCGATCTGAGGTAGACTTGAATCAACATAATCAGCGCTCTTTTCGATCAAAACGTTGTTTAATATAAATAGATGTTCCGATATATTGAATAAATATAAATAGATAAGTAGATATAAATACTTTTCTTTAAACATGTATAACACAGTTTGCATGTAGTTATATTCGATCCAAGCCAGTTCAGCCAGTTCTTCTTCATTTAAGTGTTGTCAGAAAAAATGGAAATATTTGAGCTCGGTCCGAGGAAATTTTTGAGCTCGGTCACATTACATTTTTTGCTCATGGACGATAATGCATGCCTGAGTCTAAGTTACTAAGTTACTTTAGTCTAAAGTACTACTTACTACTTATTGATTACGTATTTCAGAAAGATTGAAGGAAGATTAACAGAGGAAACATGCATGGTTGTTGTAACACAGAAAATCTAGTATCGGTGTAATGCAGTTGAATGTGAAAAATAGTTGTAGGGGAAAATATGTAAGTATTTCGCGACAATATGTTGCACTTGGAAACTGCAAGCCCACTACCATAACGATGAGGCTGAAAGAATTAAATCGGTCAGCCAGGTATTCATGTTAATGAAGGATATATTATCCTAATAAAAAATGCGTTATACTTGTTGTTTGGCTATAAGTTTGAAATTATGTAGGGTTGGGATATTAAACGCAATTGATTTAAGTATGGTATTCATTTCCCCAAATATTGCATAATTTTAATGCATGAAGCTTTTTTGTGAAAATTTAGTGAGAAACTCGTACAAAGACAATTAAATCTGAAACTTTCCCAGTGTAGCAGAATGTGTATTTGTCGAAATCGACAACTTTGTACAGAGACAATTTCGAAAGCATCAACCGTTTTCGAGCGCGGTGATCGCCTATGGTTTGGGATCATTACTAACTTCATATCATTGCTTCGCTAGAGTCGACTTTTCATTGTTGGTTACAGCGAGCTTCGATATGTACTATTTTGATGTGGGACAGGGTGCACAGAAAACACCGTATAAATGTTTGGTGGTCGTTCAATGCAAAAATACAGTACTAACGCAAGACTTAAGTATTTTGACATTTTTCGTGGTTTCAATTTTCCCCATGAATTTTCTTATTTTTCAAGATTTCTAAATTTTATATTAAATTTTTACGTCGGATACTTTTGTTGTCATTGAAAATATTCAGTTTCTTTAGAAATTTTTTTTTTTAAAAGATAGGACGATTTTTGGAAGTGATTCATAATTTTTGAAAATTTTACAGACATTTTTAATCAATTTTGACAATTACACCCAGTTTTTGAAATTGGGAACGTTTGATTGCTCTTGGAATTGCTGCAAATAATGTGATTATTGTTACGTTCGATCTGAATTTGAAAGTTGTTATTTAGAATTTTACTACAATCGAAATTTAGATCAATTTTGATGATTTAGATCAGTTTTAGAAATTTTCTCAAATTGTAGTAAGTTTTGTTAATTTTAAAACGGTTTTGGAAATTTAGTTATGTTTTGGAAATTTCGATCTGTTATCGAAATTAAAAACAGTTTTGGACATTTTGTTGGTATTAAAACTTTACAACAGTTTTTGAAATTCCTTCCAATATTGGAAATTTTCTCTAATTTTGGAACATCAGAACAGTTTTAGAAATGTACGTAAGCTTTGAAAATAAACTGTTTTGAAAATTTCCTTTTGTTTAATTCTTCTTGCTCTTCTTCGTCTCCTTACTATTTTTTCTTACATTATTTCTTCTAATTTTTTTATTTCACCACCAAAGTTTCCTGCGACCTATGGTCCCAGGGTTCGGAAGATATTGCATGCCTCTTTATGCGTAGCAAAAGTGGAGGACATATAATGACAGGGAGTCATAGTTACTCCCACCATTTCCTACCTATATGTGTATATTATTAAGGTGATTATGTTGCATCTTTTGCATCCGAAGCATTTTTAGGCTGCACATGTATTTAAGCTACTGAACGAATGTACACTAACAAAATTGAGGATAGGGCTTAACAGGATATATGGGGATAACGGGATATTTGCAAGCATCTGACAAGCTATATGGACTTAAAATACCCAAACTTAAATAATATGGTCTTATTAGCAGGTGCTTTTGATTTTGTACCCATTGCGGTAATAGATCTGAGTTCCCTTATTTATTCCTTTGAGTACAACAAAACTGCCTTTTTACGTTGTAGCGTTACTGTTATATCGTAATTTGTGGTTTCTACATAAGACTGCCCTCTCCTAGCGTGGTACAATGGCTACATTTAAATATATTATCCATTTAATGCCAAAAACTTATTGTAAAAACTACGTATTTTTAAAATCGCATCTTTCACATCTTTTCGAGAGAAAAATCGCATAATCGAAGCACCATGTTTTGCACCCAATAAATAACTTGATAATAATGCTTTACCTATCTAATCCTGCATTGGCTTTTTGTGTGGGGCATGTTGATCGAGAGACAAACTTTACTTCACTCGTTAATCACACTGGTGTGCCCATTTAAGCCTATATACTGCATGTTATTAAAGGTAAAAGTATTTAGAGAGAGAGAATACATTCTTCAGGTATCAACTTACCCTTTGGTTTGATGTGTGATCTAAATATAACAAAATTGTCCAAACAAGGAAACTTAAAGACACATATATGTTAATTTGGTCCCAGATACGAATAGTTGAAAATATGATCTAGATGTGTCACCAGTCTTTCACAAGGCCGTTGATATGTTCAGATCCAACGTTCCACATTACTAAAACAGTTTTTTCGTTCCGAAAAGCCATCACACTTTTAAAATGCGAAACCTTCTAAAGAATTTGAATATTTCAGATGGAAACAAAATTATCCGACGCAAAGATTAGAACCAAAGCTCATAAATTTCAAAAACATTAAAATTTATGGAGAAGATCCAAACAAAACGAAATTCTCGAAAAATTCAAACAACATTAAAATTATCAAAGTACAAAAAAAAACCGTACGACAAAAAAATCTTACGCACCTCAAATTTTGGTTCTGTGTTTTGTCAGGCTGGAAAAGCTTACTTTAACATAGTATGTGTTAATTAGTGGCATGTAAATTTAAAATTTGCAGAATTTTTCCACTAAAATATATGTTTCATGTGTAGTTCTGTTAGTGCTTAAGTTCTCTAGGCATCAAGTTTTTATTAACTGTTTTTAACTTATACTTTATTATGGTGCATTTCAGGAATTTAAGTATTACTTTCAACATAAATTATAACAAAAAATACACAGAAGCAGCTAGATTTGCAAACTAACAAAAGCTGCACACAAATAGACTATAGTATTAATTCCAAATTAAAACGAAAAGGCAGTTAGCAACATTTTCTTTTCACTATTAATTTCTGATGCGTGGTCCGCTCAATCATGCAAATTGTGTCTTTAAAGAAAATATGCATAGATTGAATCTGAAGCTATTTTAATCTGTCCTTTTTGAACTTGGCCGTCTGAATTTAAACATTCAATTTTCTAAATTTGTATGTTTAATGATTTAATATGAGCAAACTTTGGAGTTGTATCGATTATTTGTCATTTATATAAAAATGAAATTTTAGTGATTCAAGTTATTTGGTACATCTGGTTTCTAAGGTGCTTCGCTGCAAAATATGTGATATTTGTTAGAACTTTATCCACAATTCTGTTGGTTCCAATCCCAATTTTTTCAATCGCATATTATTTTTCGACTTTCGAATGATATGTTGTATTCAATTCTAATTTATTTTCACTATGAATTTTATTGTGAAAAAACGTTTTCTTGGTTTCTATTCGAAAAATGAGTATTATCGTTCTGAATTTGGTCGAGAGAAAAACCAGTACTGTTTTATTAGACTATTTACGAAATTTGTTTTCCCGACATTGGATTTGTTGGATGTAGTCGTGGAAATTTAAAGGTGTTTGATCTGAATTTGACTGTTGGATCTGAATTTAACTGTTCGATCTGAATATGGCTGTGTTTGATTTGAATTAAATTAATGTCGCTCTCGATTTGGGTATTTTTTACCTAAATTTGGCTGTTTTTGAACTTTATCCTGCCATTCCTGTGATTCTTGTTACGTTCGATCTGAATTCGGTTTTACTTAGAATTTTCCTGTATAAGAAATAAATTGTTCTGCATTTGACCTAATAATTGATCAACTAGACTTTTGATTTTTTATTGAAATTTATCTAGATCACCGTGAACCTGAACAGAAACATTGTTCTGTTCGATCTGAGGTGTACTTAAATCACCTTAATCCGCGCATATTTCAATTAACACATTGTATCATATAAATAAATGATCCGGTGTATTGCAAACACAATATAAAAAGTTGTGCATATTTTTGTTTCCCATCACGAAATAAAGTTATTATCTAATGTGTACTTTAACTTCAAATTGACATCAGTTGTTTGCATAATGGTATAAATACTGAGCAAATCTGAGCTGTGAGATATTAAAATAAGACATGTATTCTTAAAGCTTCATTAATTTAGTTAGTATAATTAAGTTTAGCACAAGTACCAAATAATGGGATTACAAAGAAATAATCTGCCGAAAATCGTGGAATTTGAATATCGCATATTTTAGGACCAAGTATTATTTATTCTCTTAATTTACATTGAATTTGAACATTACATATTCGTAAAGGAATTGTATCTAAAAAGAGTTGACAATTCGTACTAAAAGAATAGATTTTGATCGAAATCGAATAAAGAATTGAAATTGATAACACGACCCTGAAAGTTCGAAAAATCAAACAAATAAACTTGTTTAAAGTCGAATAGAAGTTTGTTTTGAATCGAATAGAAATATATTTAGAATCGAATTGAAATATATTTAGAATCGAATTGAAATATATTTAGACTCGAATAGTAATATATTTAGAATCGAATTGAAATATATTTAGACTCGAATTGAAATATATTTAGACTCGAATGGAAATATTTTTAGATTCGAATGGAAATATTTTTAGATTCGAATAAAAATGTACTTAGAATCGAATATGAATATATTTAGACTCGAATAGTAATATATTTAGAGTCGAATAAAAATGTACTTAGAATCAAATATGAATATATTTAGACTCGAATAGTAATATATTTAGAATCGAATTGACATTTATTTAGAATCGAATTAACATTTATTTATAGTTGAATAGAATTGTTTTGGAAATTGAATAGAAATATAGATAACATCGAATAGAAGATTATTTAGAATCAAATAAAAGTTTATACACAATCCAACAATTGAGCATACTTTTATTTTAAACCAAGGCAAAGTATATTGTAAGTCGAATAAAATTTTATTAGGAATCAAATAAAAGTTTATCCAAAATTTAATAATGGTTTACCATAGAATATACGTTTTTAGCAATTGAAGGTTGAAGTTTAACAAACCACTTTTACTATCGCATTCCTGTTATTTGTTAGCCAGACGACGTTGTTTGACAGTCACATTAATGTTAGTTGGTATATTATTAAAAACAACATATAGGATTTTGTATACAGTAATATTTTGTTCGATGTTATAAAATGCAAAGCGATAGGAAAATCTATGACTTATCCTTAATAATTCTTATTTTCCTTATTATTATTAGTAAAGTAATCAATTATCCTTAATTAGGATAATCTTCGAATAAACTATCTTTTGAAATTTTATAATGAGATTTTTGATTATTATATGTAAAATAAAAATTACATTCACATTAACATATGTCGCTCATGAAATTGTTAATGTCAGTGAATGATGATTTTGCTATTTTTGTAAACTCTTTGAATTTATTCGTTTGTTATACAATTATGTTTATGCTAAAATGATATTTTTATTTCGTATTCTTATATGTTAGTGCAAATTTGAGGTCGACATAATGAATGGAAGGTTTAGTTTGAATTTTTACTTTTGTCTGAGTCTAATTCAGTTGTCAAACTAACTTTTATGCGACCCGTGGAACTTTCTTGAAAATTAGCAGGAATAGCCCTTGTATTAAAACAAAAGATTCTGCGCAATTATAGTCATGGACAACGACAGGGACTTGAGATAAGGCATTTTCAAGATAGTGATGAAAGCAAAAATGCATGAAAGTTGTGTGAAAACTTTTTTGATTAAAACATGGAAAGATATCTAACCGAAATGGTTTTGTGAAAACAGAACTTTGAAAAATTTTGATGAAAATATATCGAAGCACAAAATGGAAATTTTTTGATGCAAGAAAAACTTGGAATTATATCGATGAAAAAAGTGGCTACCCTTAATATAAAAAATTAGATTTTCGAAATGCCATAACTTTAAAATTTGAGGTCAAATCGAAAAAAGTTATTGGGTAAAAGTTGTTCAGAATTTGATTTGGAGTCGAT
>JAQFXM010005371.1:0-15109 GCA_034693345.1 Entomobrya multifasciata | reverse complement strand
TCCAAATTTAATCATAATTGCCGGCGGAGCCGGCCTCCAATCCTGAAACTTGCCCAACAGGTTTACCTGTTTTATTTCTACATTATTCCTTCTGGATATATTTACTATATGAATAGCAGGTAGGATAGAAAGGGAGAAAGAAAAATAAAAGGAAAGGAGTCGTAAACTTGTTGTAACAGAGAAATTGGTAATAGTGGTAGTGTTGGTAAATTCCTCCTCCATCAGTTTCCAAACAACTCGTGTTACAAAAAACCACCTAAGGAAACGACATATCAGCTAACTAATAAGATATGTATGTTTTGGGAGAAATACATACCAATTTCTAATGATTTTACCGTCTTATTTTTATTCCTTGCGTATATTTACTTGGAAAGCAGACGTTTTTGTTCGTTGATTCAAGTAATAAATACATATAGATATACTAAAATGTGAGGAAATATATTGAACCAAACTTACATAAAAATAAACATGTTATCGCTATACATATTTTATAAGCGACGCGTTCTACACGGCTTGTTATGCGTGTACTGGTGACAACATTAAGTAGCGAAATCCGTGCCAAAGCAAGTTCCAACTTTGCTGTCTTAATAGAGAAAGTAGTCGTTTTTGTATTCTCTGACTTTCCTCTTTTCCGAAAGGAAAGGACCAAGAGCCTGTGATTCCTTGAGCTATTCGCCAAGTTCAAAAAACACTTTTCTATGAAAAAATATTTCGGTAGCCCTTTTCCCCAAACTGAACTATATATATCTCATCGTTTGCTATAGCACAAGTTGAAAATGGTAGAATGGATGTAGTCGTCAACACTTGATTGAGCATGACATAGTAAAGAAGAAACAGTGTAATTCTTGTGAAGTCAAGTATGTATAAATAATATACTGACTGACTCACGGAGAATGAGAGCAAGACACAGCTACACAATTCTAGAACGTCAAACAAGAAGACATCCCTACATACACAGCACAAGGAATAAAAATGCATGCCACAAATAATATTGTTCGATAAATAACTATTCATCTTGTTTGTCTCCGATGCGATGTCGTCGTTTGCTCATCTACCGAAAATGTAGCCTCATCATTTTATTTATTCTTTTGGTATAGTTTCAAGTTTAGTATAAATATAATGGGCAAAAACATCAAGCATTTCTGTAAGCATTTATAACGTCTTCTTGAATTTATACAAAGCACTACTATTCCACCGTTATTTTTGTGTAAAAATGTAACGCATTTAAAACTCATAATTCACATAGTCACTAAAAAAAGAGGAAGCAAGACCACGTGTGTATATGCGTGTTTTTGTATGTGTGTGTATGTCATTGCCTTGCGGTGGTGGTGAGCATAGAGAATAGAGACTTGGTGGTGGTGGTGTTGTTGGATATGCGGTGGCGGTGGGAGTAAAGGGAAAAGAAGAAAATGGCGATGATGATGCTTATTTTCTCTATTCTCAGTGCTTTTTTTCTTCTTGCTTTTCTCCTTTCTTAGGAAAGAAGTTGGCTCATTCTCCGCTCATCCCACTCACAGTTTTATGCTTACTTTTGATATTAACTGCAGAGAAATCGTAGAACACAGTAACTAGCAGTATAAATGTACAGCAGTAGCAAGCATTAGTTTTCGTCTTATTTTTTTGTTCGTTAAGTACACACCCATCTCCACAGCACTAACTAGATACTACTATAAGAACTATAAGCACTAACTACCATGCCACCACACTTGAAATTGGAAGAAAAATGCATTTATTGGCTTATTATTCTCATTCGCTGGCTGTAAAAAGGGACACAAGTAAACACACAAACATATTTACGCACTTATTTCTACTGCTTCTTTTTCTTACATACATATATCATTGTGGTGGCATTCCAGCACAAGTTGTATTTCTCTTTGTCTCTTGGGAAAAATAGACTCCACATTTAGGATTTTTTTCGGCGTGTCCTCCCGTTCTCGTTAATCACGTAAAAAGCATAGTTTGTTTTGAAACGTAACCCAAGTAGATATGTACATACTCAAGCAACTTTACTTTTTTATTACAGCCAAGTCATACTTACAAAAAAGCCAAGCAAGTTTTTGTTAAAGAAAGCGTATGTATTATTATCAACATCATCATCATGAACGAAGCTTGAAAATATAATTTTAGTAATTCGCCTTCTACTCCATTCCTGTTTACTTGAATCTCATGGAATATTTTCGTTTTAGTTTGTTTCATTTGCTAGTTAACTTTACGAGTGGAAAATTGCTCTTTCGTTATCGTTACTAGTTAGAATAATAGTAAGTTACCTAGGAAAAATTAAATAATAAGATAATAAGGAGAGAACCCGGGTAACATAACATATACATAGACATTCATATGCACATATGTATACATAAAACACGCACTCACAATAAACAAAACTTTAATTTCAATATAATTAAGTTGTGTTGTAGGTCTCCAAGTGAATGTTTACTTTCTGCCTTGTTCAGAGTCGCTGCTCATTTATTTAAAATAACGCCCCCAGTACCAAAAATTTGTCACCGTTTGCTAATAATAAGGGGAAAATATATGCTCTTGTTAGTTAAATGTGACCATAAAATAAAGTACGAGGAAAAACGAGCGGTTACAGCCACCCAAAATAATTTATCTCAGTTTTCAAACTTTTACAAATAAAAAAATACTTATTCACTGCAACACCCACACACTCATTCAAAATTTATGTCTCATAGATGAATGTATTTATGAACCTTCCCTAGAAAAATAAAAATAAAATGTTACCAACAATTTCTTGCATGTGTAATTTTTAGGTGGGTTTTAAAATGTTTTATTACAATCGGTCAACTTAATAAACTCATCTAAAATTAAATGCATTAAATAGATACATCAAAAAGCTAGTTCTACAGAAATATTTGAACTTTTACGATGAAAAATACATGAAATGCTATAGTAGACATTTCTCTGGACCCAAATAAATAAGTTTTAATTGTCATGCTTATATATTATGATATTATTATGAAACACTTGGTGTAGAAAAACAGCTTTCAAGAGGGAAACGGGATAAAAGGTTATTAATCATTGCCCACTTTTTACCCATAATTGGTATCTAACCGAATGCATGGTAAGCCAAGCAACGGCTCTGTATTTGTATCTACCCATCTATCTACCTGGGATATCTTTCCCCCCTCTCATTTAACTTTCCTGACATTTTCATTATGCGTCTTGTAAAGAAAAACCTTTCGTATCGCAATTTTTCTTCTTTCCGGTGATGCTTTATTACAGGCGCTGTTACAAATGAGAAGGAGGTCTCCCTGCCAAGTGAAGAGATGTAAAGTTAAGCCATTCTGTTTTAATACACTTGTGAAAATGGGGCTACTACGTTACAAACTTACAAATACGAAAGAATAGGTATACCCAGGAATGTATAAAAGTAGCTTACACGCCATTGGAAAAATATGTACACAATTGAGTAAACGTGCGGATGCAGTACTGTCGGCATGATATTTTATACAGTAGCCCTCCTGCATGCACGGTAATCCATCCAAAGACAAAAATTTGTCAACTTTACTAACTTAAGCCTCACGGGGTCGACAACAAAAGAAGCTTTTCACAAACACAGTCTCTTACTCTATTTCCCCAAGAAGATGAACGTACATGCAGTTATACGGCTACTCCCCCTCGTACATCAGCTTATCAGATCAACAATGAAAAAATAATATATGCGTGTGTGTATATATTGCACTTATACATATTTATTATGCATGCATAATGTTATTAATAATACGAGACCCGAAGAATAAAAGAGCTTCGACAAGTTTTTTTCGCTCTCTTCGTGTGAAATATCTCACCGGAGGACTAGACTTCATCCCGTTAGATAATATTGTAACTATTATGATTACAAAGTGATACATGCCTCGTGGGCTTGGTCGGCCTCTTTCAAGAATACACACACACACCAATATTAAATATATTATGCATCATGATGATGATAAAGTAAATTTTTAAGAGTTTCAAACAGGTTATAGCTGTAGTCACAAAAGTGCATTAGACGATGAGCACATATGCACAATAAAATGTAAAAAATTAAAGCACACATTGTATCAATTTAAAATAATATGATGAGTTTGCAAAGTAAACTCATATTTTAGTTAGAATATTTTATACAATAATATTTTGCGTATAAATGCTTTTACAAAATTACACTCTCATCTTAATGAAAATTCCGATTGCAGACATTTTTGGGGGAGGAGAAGATGTTAGGCTGGGGGAATACGAAGTCATAATTTTAGTTGAAAAAAGAATTCCTACGACAACTCTAAACGTGACTATTTGTATAATGCAAGATTATTAAGTTATCTCGAGAAAATAGCATTAGCGTCTCTATTTCCCTTTTTTGCAGTTGAACACCATGCCATACAGCTACCATCGCCAAGCTTCATCATCCGTAAACTTTTTTTGCTCACCATACATAAGAGACGAGGATGATCAAGATGAGTACCCCCCTTCTTGTCTGACTTTAAGTATTATGATGAAATTTTAGAGCGCATCACCTTGAGTAAAGCTAAAAGTGCTTATTACTCATTACTCCATTCCAAACTACTTTTGCTAAGCTCTAAACTGGGGATGGGGAGCGAACAGGCTTTTATATGGACATCAACTCTATCTCTAATGTAGTCGTCGCCAGCAAAACAACAAAACTGGAAGTGGTGGTGGCATGGCTTAAGTGAGCCGCAGAAAATTTAGTTGTCGTAAATGAAGCCCTGCTTGGCAATAAATGCCTTTTTATTCTTCTTTTTTTCGACTCCTTCTTAGTTTCGGCTCTTGTTGTTATACTGCTTCCCTTTCAATTGTTTGGGAGTCCTTTCAGACAAACAATTTCATTCCAACTAACTAACCTACTACTGCTACCTCCAACGAAGTGGGAGCCGATTCAAAAGAATGGATAATAGCAGGTAGAAGGGGGACAGACGGAACAAATGGAAGAATTGCTTGGCATTTACGTTACTTGAATTTGCATCTCTTAAGAGAAATATATATATGAAGAAACTATAGGTGGAGAATGACGGTGGTCTCTCTAGTTACTACATATTTTCTATGGTTGCGCTTACTTAACTCTGCTTGTAAAAAATCACAATGCAAACAAGGGACAATAAACCTTTTTTTTCCTTCTTCAATTATGCCCACCACCAACGAAAAACAAATTTACGTACATACATTAGCTTACAAATGATGTTTCTTGCACAATCTTTTTTTTTGCTTTTTTAAATTCTTTGTGACTTTTTCCATTTTTACGCTTTACACCTTCACCAACTATTCAAGTATCGCCATAAGTTTAAGGCTTACCAAATGGGTAACCATAAACTATTCATGAAGGCCAAAACCAGCAAAAAGGTTTTCGAATTTCAAGAGTTTGGTTGCGCAAAGATAATAAAATTGTCTAATGATGGTGTAAGCGACTACAAAAGCACGAATTTAGCACTTGGTTCTGCCTTACCTGCTTGCTACTACATCTTTTTATGCATTTTTCACATATCACTAATAGTTATTACTAAACACATAAATACATACATACATATAATACATTTAACTGCTCTTTTTACGAGAGCAAACTTTTCCAAATGACATGATTCCTTTTATGTATTTAGTTGTGGAGATTCAGTCAAGAGAATAGTATTTAGGTTTCGGAATGCATAAACTGCATACTTAGCATTTAATATCCATAATCATAAAAACAACGCCAACTCTATCTAAATTCTATAATATCTTTCGAAGGACAACTGTGTAAAAATGGTGATATAATAGTTTATGTCATCAAAAGATGGTGACAAAAATACATGAATTATTTCTTTTAAATTAGTAAATGTCGGAGTTCAGTATACGAGAGAGCAACATGGTGTATGTACTTCAAAAATACAAAAAGTTTTTAACTTGTAAGCTGCTTGCTGCTTTATGAATCCTCAACTTGCTACACACGCAAAGCGCTGCTTATGTTTGTGTTCAAGTGTCATCATCAAACATCCTCCGTGCAATCATCATCCTCATGATCACCATTAAAGTCGTTCAAACAAGATGGAACATGTCACCATCGAGACATAGACGCAAGTGTCTTTTGACTTTTTACGGGATGATATTCTATAACTCCCATGTTTATGGATTTATGGTGCCGGAAATATATTAAAGCCTACCTAATTTACGGTTTTGCTCTCTTACTACACACACTATGCTTTATACACATACTAAAAAAGTTACAATTTACAACCAACCAGCCATCATCACCGTCATCAACCCTAAACTCATCACAACAACCACCACACACCCTACCAATAACCGTCCTAGCGGTTGTAGCCATCTAAAAGTCATTACTGTAAACATGATCATCACTGCAAACTTCTTCATAGTTGCTTTAGAAATTATGAAAGCTAAAAGTCCAAGAAAAAACCAAACCCATGGTAATCAACATATCAGGCTACGAGAAAGTGCGTGCACAAAAATAAACAAAAGTTTACATAACAGCTTTGATGTGGGGTTGGAAATGCTAGTATACCGGCCACAGAAATAACTTCCTGTTTAGTTATGGCTGTAGAATTATGATGAAGATGGCGAGAGCAAGTTGGACCCTTAAAAGTTTAAAACAGCATAGTAAAGTAAGTATAGCAAATGACCGAGAGCTAGTCAAATGAGGAATAAAAGTACGTAGGATGGATGGAAAGAGAGAGAGAGTAAAAGGTAAAAGCATAGAGACGGCAGTGTACACCATCTCTCACCGTTTTACTATTAGCACATGAATAACTAATATTTTATGGAATATCTACTAGAAAACTTCAAGAGTGGGCAAAAAGGGAAAAGAGGGAGAGAGAAAGGAAGAATGAAGAACGAGTAGGAAGTCAAATTAATGAATTATGAAGGATGCGAACAAATAAAGCAATTAAATCCTCGTTAACTACCACTCCATTTCTCACTTCGTCTTCCATTCATTCATACGTATTAATTTTCTCATCAACTTCAGTGTTACCAATGATGCCTACTGTACCCAGCCAAACTATTGAAAAAGCAAAAGTCTCCTTCTCGCCATATAGTCAAGTCTAGTCATCATCACCCCCATTCCACGGCAAAGAGGAACACAAAGAAGTCGTGGCTTTTTGGTGAATGCTATTTCACTCTACTTCCACCACATTCCTTGTAAGCAGAAAGTCGTACATCATTCCATCCACCTCCTCTCTACTCCACTAAAATTTATATATTTTTTTTTAGGCAAACGGAAAAGAGTCCTTTTTGGAAACAAAACTGCTTCCCCCTAAAAAAAACTTTTATTCACTATAATAATATCATCATCATATCTGGCGGATGGTGCTACTGCTGCTAGATGTTTTGAAAAAATAAAAGTAGTAAAAGTGCTGATTATACTAGTACAAATTTCTATTGAAAAGAATTGGTATGTATAAGCACATATCTAAAAAATGAGCTATGCATATAATTCTTTCTCAAAAACACACACACAGTTCTACAGATTTTCTCTTTTGCCATTTGGCTTGACGATGATTTACCGATGAATACACGTAATGGCTTTTATACACTTGAGAGAGGGAAACACATACATAAGTTGGTTTTGAACTCTGCTTTCTCTCTCTCTCTGGTAAACGAGAATTGCTGCTTTTCTTTCTCTCATTTCTTTTGCATTTTTACCGTTTCATTGCTTACACATAACTAACTACACTACCTTTCGAATAAAACGCCTTGTCTCGTTTACTACTCTTTCTTCTACCACCTCGTCGCCTCTGTACCACCGCCCGTGTTCTTGTCTCCACCATATTTAGTAATACAACGAAGGAAAACTGCCGCACAGATATTTTGCTCTAGGAAGCTCGAGGGCTATAAAACTTGCGCTCAAATATGCATATGGAATTTATTAAATCATTTCCCATCAGTTTTAAATTGTTCCTGGAGCAGATGGCAATTTACCATTTGCCCTTCTTCATTTGCATTTTCTCTTTTTCTACCCGCCTGCTCAAACTTTCTCCTTTTTTATGCTCGCTTGTAAGTCATCACGCTTTACAACCCAATATCCAATCATCATGGTCTTGTTCTCTCCGTACATATGTACATTACATATGTTTTTTAAACTTATGTACGTATGTACGTCACGGTGATAAGTAGTTTGAGGGTGAAATTTTAAAGACCTGTATTATATACACAGTTGTAATAATAACGATAATATGCACATACAATACCTACATCCATATATCAGCATACACAAAATATACACACTTTTCCTTTTCATGTACTTCACATTTTCATGCAGTGTTACGTTATCTTTTGACATACAAAAAACGAATTAATACATAATATAACCATGTATGCACTTTAGGCTGTTCCAAATGTCTTTGATCATTTTTCCAATCTCCTGTGCCCTATTCACATTGGCAGATGATCATCGCGTCAAGTCAACCACAGTTTGCCATTTCCTCACCCATCACCAGCAACAACACCACAAGACAACCATTTACTTATCATCGATGGAAAAATGGAACTCAACGAAGCGCTTAAATGACTGTCGAGTAGAATACTCCACTCCATACAACAAGTTCATTCAAGACAGAGATGAGTGAGCGAGCGGGAGAGAGAAGATGAGAAAATCAACTAAACTCGAGAGAATATCGGTAGGATTGATAAAGAATTGAGTGTTTGTTACTTTGCTTGCTAAACTATCAAGAGAAGAACCCTATACAACGTTTCATAGAAAATAGCAATGATTTTGAGTACACACCATTGCCGGTGTCTTTCCATCTTGTTGTCATTGCAATAATGATGATAAAACTACTTTCCGCGTGCACCTATTTGCTTGAACTGAACCATAAGTAATGTTGTATATGTGTGCAAAGGGGATTCTACACAAAAGAAGCTGAGTACTCATCTCGTGGTGGTGGTGGTGATGGTACTACTGGTAGTGATGATGACGATAAAATGAGCATTCATTCATTGAATAGCAGTCTACGTTTTTCACAAAAAGACTGACAGCCACAACTACAACCACTGACTGCACTGATGCTGTGTGCACTCCCATTTTCCCCATTCTTTCTCCTAATTACACGCAAGAACTAGGCTATTGTTCTTAATAAAGCTGTTGTTCTCTGCCTACTTCTCTCTTTGTATCAAGAGGTCTTGTTTGGAGATCGTCGTGTCAGAAAAAAAGTTAGAGAAAGTGAAGAAAAGATCCAATTGGAAATCTTAGCACGACACAACCGAGTCAACATATGCTCACTCTTTATTACTACTATACTATGTGGCACACATGTATACTGCATAAAACACAGATATATACGCACCTAATTTGTAATTTGTACTTGTACAATATACGATACTATATTAACTACGTGTGAAAGTCTTATTTTTTATTATATCTATGTTGGTTGATATGTGTTCTGGTTTCTGTAGAACACTTTTTCTTACATTGAGTAAATACACAGCGAAGTATAACTGTATATACATTTATACTACAAAAAGTCAGTATGTGTTGGAGAAAGTAAAGTAGCATTTATTTTGAAAGAGTAGCAATCACATTGCCTTGGCCCAAAATGATGACTTTCCTTTCACCTCAGTTCACTCTTTCTATCTTGACAAGATACATGCTTTCCTATCATCATCCTATCTTGATGATAAAGTCTCAAAGACATTCACTTGATTAAACTTTATTTGCTCAATCATGAAGAGTGGATGTGGTGACATATAATTTAAGTTATAAAATGCTTATACACGCCCGTCATATTTTTTGCAACAGTCTATTAAATAAGTACTTAAAAAATCTGATAGTTCACTCAAGCTCCTAGTTAGACACCAGGACACCGCCGAAAAAGATGAGCATTATATATCACAGGCAAAATTCTCTTGTGATAGTATCAGTAGCACAAAAGTTTTATGCTGTTCACTTTGTCTTTTTTTATACGTTTCGGACATTTCAGGTCATTTTCGCTTTAATCGAACCGCCACCTTTAATGTTCCATTTCTCAGTAATAAAAACCACTTCACTTCAATATGAAATCCTTAAGTTTGTGCTAAAAGATGGGTTTCTACGTGAAATTTTGATTACCACTCAAGAGGGTGTATCTTTAAGAGGAAACACAGGTGTTTGAAAGTCGCGTGCACTTAAATGTCCAATTGTTATATCATCACCATAGACCTCTGTATTTGACATGAGATCATTTTGCTTTTGTCTTTGCAGTAGTTTAAGTGTTCTTCTTATCGTCCACTGAATTAACAAATAACATATTATGGGTAATTCAATGAAAAACCAAAGGATAGCAGTGCCCTTTGCCACATGCTTTTTCTTTACTAGAGCCGTTATCTAGCTGTGTATGAGGATGAGAGAACCTCTTGAAGATTTTGAACAAGGCAAAGAGTGAACGAAATAAAGGAGAAGTAAATACATACTGAGTGTGGAGCTAACTCCCAAAAGTAATTTTATTAGAGACATCTTGTAATGTCAACTCCAGTGTCATCATTTAAAGCAGAGAGCAAGTCGCTCAGAAGAAACACGCACACAGTCAGCATTCCACACTTCCGATTTTTGTTTTCCTAACTCATATAAATAAGTATATCTTATATAATATGGCCAAATAGTTAGAAAGTGAAGAAAAACGAGGTTCTCTCAAGTAGAAGAAATGACTCTCCAGCGTACATTTTGGGAAACCATGCCTCTTTCTCGATATCTTCCAAAATTTACCAAGTGAAATGTCAAAGTTAAGAAAACAAAACAACAACCATTACTTCCTGTTTACTTGGACTGAGCACAATGAAAATGAAAAAGACGTAGATACAGACATGGACTTGTGCGTGTGTTTGTACATGAAGAAAAACTTCTTTGTACAAGACAGCTCTATCTCTACGACTCCACTAGCCAATCCAACTTTACTACTTCTGCGTATCTTTTGAACAATTTACCCCTTTCTATCATTACATGTGAGAGGGAGAGGAATAGAGGAAAACGTTGACTTTTTCCTTTATTTTGAAGACGACAAAAGACAAAGACAACATACATATACGATCATCATCACGATTTCCGTTACAGACAACCAAATGATGATATTGGAATGGAAGGTGAGATAAGAAAAACAAGAAATCGTTTTCAAGTGTCACGCAGGAAAGACTTTTGGACCCAGACATACACTGGTTCGGTGAATGGTCTTTTTGGTTGAGGAAGGGAAAGTTCAAATAATATTAGTCGTGTGGTAGGTAGAAGAATAATATAGTACATAAAATTGTGAGAAGCCAATAAACAAAAAATACATTTCTTCTGTACATGCACATTGGTTTTCAATACCATTTTATGGCTACATTTTCACAGACAAATCCTCCACAAGCCAAGTAAATAGAGCACGTATGTAAGCACGAGTAAGGAAATGATCTGGCACGATTCTTCCTTCCTTCTGCTTCTTCGGCTACTCATTTTGAAGAAAGGACTTTCTGGAGACATCAGCCAACTTGTATGGTGGGATCAGTTATGCTCGCTTCTACTATTTCTACCACAACTTCCTTTATTGCTTATATTGCAAGATGAGAGAGTCTCCCTTCCTTTTTCTTGCTCCCTTCCAGGAGTAACTAAATCCATAAAGAACTGCCGCCTTTGGTGTCACTCGACTGTTACGCCAACTGATACAGTACATATCGCACCTTCCATGCATAAAACACTAGAATAACCAAAGACAGAGAAGAAACTACGGAAGTGGCATCACAGAACAAAGTAGTAGCAACAAATCGTGAGGTTTTTCTTTTAGAAACGACAGTAGCTCCCTTGCTCATCCTTCCACTTTTTCCTCTCACTGACTTCAGTCTTTTTGCTTCGGCTTTATCAAATTGTGAACAGTCAAGAACAAAGAGGCTGTATAAGTATTATTATTATTATGTCCCTCCATTCATACATCCAAATAGAATGAAATAGTCTAAAGAATGTACTATAGGCTAGACTGGGTGAAGCAGACGCGGAGAGGAGGAGGTGGTAACGTTTGAACACACACACAACTCAAAAAGAAGAATTCGTGAGCCACATGCTTGGAATTGGGAAAAGCTAATAAAGTAATGGTATATAATATTGCCTGATGGACCATTATATCAATAAGTGCACAAAAGTATAAAAGAGAAGCGTAGTGACATTGACTTGAAAGGGAAGAAAAACGTGTGTCACTGCGTGATCTGGAATGGTAAGCAAGAAAAAAGAGACACCCGGTTTGTCTTGGTGTTGCTGATGGTGGGAGTGATATCAATTTTGGCTGCTAGCAAGGGCATTGCACGCGGATGACACAGGCACAACCGCACACAAAAAAAGGAAAGTAAAATCCTGTCTTTCAGAAAGAAATATACATTTGAGTAGAAAAAGGGAAAGCTAGCGAGACATGTCGACGCAGCACACCGTCTGTCCGCTTTCCTTTCTCCTGTTTGCGAGATTGTGGTACGATTTTTTTCGTAAAACAAGTAAATATGTAAAATAAACAAAGTTGATTTTTATATAATATATTATGAAGTACACAGCTCAGCATGAGTAGACACGGGAAATGAATTTCGAGAGAAAGAGATACAAAAAAATCCGAACCATTTTCTTTGCCTCCCGATTTTCTTACCATTTTCTTTTCGATTCTAGTAACATCAAAATTGGTCCATTGAAAATGCGAGACATGGGATTGGAATCCTATCTATCTAAGCTCCCTTGTGATTCAAATATGCGGCTCTATCTTCTTGCTACCATCCGACTACCTAACTTGCTCCGTTTGCAACGCCAACATGAAACGGAGGACAAAACGGTAGAAAAAAGTGACACGTAGTGTTGTAAGTGAGAAATATGAAAAACTTTCACAGATAACCGGCATGCACCCCTATCACAATACAACCACCTAGAGAAATATAGAATGCATATAGATATGCAAAGTGTGAGAAAATGACGTGCACACAAAAACAAAGGCATATTACTGAAGTTAGAGACATTCCAAAAAAATGTAGCTGATACCTTCTTTTACTTTTAAAAATACACAAAAATAAAATGAATAAAAGCAGCAAATAGACAAGGAGAATAACAGAAAGAAATGAATACGACCATCAAGAGAAAATTGTATTAAGGAAGCATCTAAAAACGTAAAGCGATAAATCGGGTTAAATCGGAGGAATATATCAGTCGGAGGCGACGCTTCTCCAACAAAATTTATGACCACAATTTCGCTAATGGAAAACACTTTCCATTCCTGTCACGACAATACAACACAATAACACACACATTACATTGCTACTAGTAGTGGTGGTTGGTGAGGCAGTTCCACATACAAAACAACAACAACAACATCATCGTCAACAACCAGTGGTACAGCTTGCATGAAACGTTCAGTGATATGATTGTAGTAGGTGCTTTCTAATAGCTGAAGTCACTACTCAACCGTCGTTGTCTTCGGGGATGCTGTTCAAGAGCAAGTTACAAATGCATTTTTATAATATGCACATAATACTACAAACCGAGAAACAGATAACTCGCTTCTTGGATTCGCACATATCCAATAATATGTAAAATTGTTGTAATAAAAGGTTATGCTGCTGTAGCAACCCTTTACATGCAGGACATCAGCCATTACTACATCACGAGACGGAGAAATCCTGTTTGCTTACACTACTATGCGACGTCTTCTGTTCTTGTTTACCACATTTTATTCGCATTTTGTATTGTCGGTGTCATACAATATCGTACATGAGTGAAAGAAGTACTTTGTTGTACAAATTTTTTGTGTAAGGCAAGGCGAGAAGCGGTATAATATAACACAGCAATGTACACAGTTAGCTTCGTAGGACGAGCCTAGTATCAACTTAAGTTGTTGATTGACGACAACCAAAAAGACAGATAATAAGAGGAGTACATCTTCTCACAGCCTCTTTCCCAGAGAATAATAGCCTAAAGGAGAGAGAGTCACCCTCGTATTACCAGCTTAAGTAGCCCATTCTAAAAAGAGATTTTTTCCATCCTTCTCTCTCTCTCTGCAGCTTTTGAAGAGAGAAAGTGTCTTCTAACAACTTGAAAAGTATCCTTGATGATACCCTGAAAATTCTCTTTTCTTCTTAAAGTGTAGTATCTGCGAAAAATGTCAACAGAATGCACATAATAATACATAAACTGAACAAACATGAACTTTGTTAAACTCTTTCCCTGTCGTCATGTTACATTTTCTGGTTTCATGTACGCTTTGCTAAACTCACTGAGTTGGCTTAAGTAAGTGAAATAATGTTCTTAGCGAAACACAGTCGGGAACGCTTTTCCCCAGACTCTTTTTCAACCAGATTCACTTCAAAAAAAATCGTGTACAAATTCTCATTCTCTCGTTCCAGTTGCTGTTGACCTGCTACCACCCCTGAAACTGAGGATATCTTTGGGATATGCGAATTTCAACATCATTTCAAGGCGTCACTGCTCTCATTTCCTAAACTCAACATGCATGCTTGAGTAGTTACCGCTATTGTGTAAATACGTGTGTCTGTGTACATGTAGATCTTGTTTTCCTTTCAGGGTTGAAATACACGTTCCGCCAAAATGTCAGACATATTAGCCGATTTTTCTCCATAAATTGAAAATGGTGCAGTGGATAAAGATGCACATTTATATATAAACATGTGATAACTGGCTAACTGTACTAACTACTTTTAAACATATTCCATTGGTTGAGATATATATCAGTAGAAAGTAAAACTAGACATGGTGAACAAAAGTAAGCAGTGCAGTGGTGGGCACCATGAATACTAATTACGACTAAAAAAAAGTTGTATCACTTAATTCATCCCAGTGCTGTTAGTGCTGATGAGATGTGAATCAAGACGAAATAAGCACTACATAGCCAACTGTAATATAATCTTACTTAATTCAAGCAGCCAGCGCCAAAACAAGATATACAAGAAAGAGAAAGTGATACTGCTACTAATACAACAGGGAATAGTGTGTTCTCCACCATACCAACAAGCAAAAAGCCATGACCATTATCATCATCATATCAAGTGATACACTGTTGTTGTTGTATGTCTACTATTACTTCCTTTCCTGTTTGATACCACTTGTCTTGTTTGGATTTATTACGAAGATGAAGCGATTCATCGTAGTTATAATTTTAGTTTGTTTGTCTGTCTGTCTGTCTGTCTG
>JAQFXM010005370.1:0-15110 GCA_034693345.1 Entomobrya multifasciata | reverse complement strand
GGCGTAAAGATGACTTCACTGACTTCACTCCAGACTTACTGAAGCTGAGCTCCAAGGGCTCCAGGTTACTAACACGCGACGTAGTGGGTAGTTATGGCACTACTAGCGCCCCTTTAACCTTAAGTAAACAACCTTCCGACTTCTGACTTACTTCTTTTTTTACAACAACAAAATTCAGCCAACTTTTTGTTACAAGTTACAAGCAAACAAGAGTTTTAGCTTGCTAAAATGAACACAAATGACTCTCACTACAACAGTCACGACTGGAAGTTTTACTGAATTATGTAAAAGGAAAAAATGATACGTTCAAATACGTTGTGACACTTCAAGTGGCCTTGGTGGAGAAAAGTAAAAACAATTTAGGGTGAAATGGATCGATTATATTGGAAAAACTACAACAAACATGAAAAGCTCAGGCCGTTGAATTTTTCAAGACAGATTACCTATTTTGCCTTAAAATAGGTCTTTGCTGATGAATGTCGTTGGTGCTGATAATGACATCCCTGCCCATTCATTTTTTAACATTGCAGTAAAAAAATCGCGTGTGTTTAGATGGCCAACTCGATTTCTTATATATTCAGCAAAGGGAACAATGAACGTGGATTGCAAGTCTGCAAATCCACTTTATTGGCTGAATGCAAATTAGATTGCATACACACTTGCAAAACATATCCCTTTGATAAATTATATGAACTCGCTAAGATTACAGCAGACTTCTCAAAAGTCATCTACAAAGAGATTCCACGGATAGTTTATGAGAGCAATCACTCTAGAGAAAAGACTGATGACCTGCTGTATTTATACAAACAGATTACACTTTAAAAAATAAAGACTACATTTTTACTGAGGCGATATAATCATATACTACAGATTCTTGGTATTCCGAACCGAATGGAACTGACAAATCTCCGTACTCATTCTAATTTATTGCTCTACCGCACACAGTAGCGGAATAAACTTCACACTGCAGATATGTGGAAAGTGAAGCCAGTATCCGTAATAGTAATGGCCAAGCACCATGCCATACCGCACCACCTACACACGAAATTGGCAGCTGCTTTCACAGAAGTCGACCAGACAATATCCGTGTCATGGAGCTGTTAATGCAGTACAACGTGGATTGTGGTCTATGGAATATGCCTAAAACAGTGCAGTACATGTTTTATACATATACAAATTAAAGTTGCATGTACATTATGTCATATAGTACCGCACTACCGCACATAATTTTGCCAAAGCAAAGTGAAAGCAGACAACTTAAGAATGTCGACAAAAGAAACTGCAGCTTTCCAGGAAATTTTTTGTGAATGAAGTACATTCATAATATGTACATATTTACTTAAGATATGTCTAGCTAAAAAATCATAAACTTTGAGCGTGATAGCGTATGCAAATATTATCCATAAACTCTTTCCAACAGATTGGCTATCTGTAGTAATTACGTTTTATTCAAGACTTCCATGCACACTGTGACTACCTACTTTTAAAATATTTTATTATGCAAAGAAAGTTGATATATGACAGAAACGCAAGAATATGGTTTGGAAATGAGCGGATATACTGACTAATGAATTGCAAAACTTGGCTGAACTGCTCATGGAAATAAAATGGAAACAACAAATCGATGCTAACGAAGTTTTGAGTGATATATATATATAGGCAAGTTAATTTGATTGTGTAACTTACAAAGGCATCGTTGAAAAATACGAAGATAAACTTTGGGGAAAAAAAGTCGTATTTATTGTGTTTTTTGGTAGGCACAACTTCCGACTGCTCTGATGACTCTGACATCGGTGAAAATGGGAAGAAAAAAGTTCTTTCCCCGTATGGTGCCGACAATATTTCATGTGTTTGGAATATGGTTTGTGATTAGCACAGGTACAAAAAATTTAATAATATCAAAAGGCACTTTTACACAGTCCTCTCCTCTTCGCAACACTGTAACTTCACATTTGACAACGAGTTCATGTTTGGCTTCAAAATCAGATCACCAAACTTTAAACTAAAAGTAACACAAAAATATTAGCTCATATTACTGTTCGCAGCATGATATGGACGTTACGAAAGGACTATAAAGACTCCAGAACCTTGAGTTTCGAGTCGAACTGGTACACAAAACTTATTACGAAAAGTGTAAATACTCCATCTTAAATTTACTTGAAATGAACACATTTAAATAATTTTGCTTGGTAACGGAACACTTGGAAAGATGTTAATGTTGTCAAGAGTCAAGATCCATTACAGAAGCAGAGATACATACGACATAAGTAGGCTCATCTCAAATAAAGATTAGTTCCACATCAAAAATAATTATTTTAGCAGGTCGTTAAAATGTAAAGTTGGAACTGTTGTACTTTATGTTCAACAGAAGCAATTTAAGAAACCATAAATTCATATCAAATAACATCACTGCACTGCAGCATTGAATAGGTTGGAATTTTTGAGGTGAAAGTTCAAAAAATTAATTTCCAGTTGTGTCTCATTTTGTCAATTGTTCAATTATAGATTCGAAAAGTATGTTCGTTTGCATCCAAATAGTGTCATTGTTCATTATGAATTAGCACAGACAGGTACAATTTTTTAAACAAAACACACAGTTAAAAAGCTCTTTAATTTTAGCTCATTTAAATTTTCTTGATCACTGTCTAATTCTAATCTCAATAATAGCACCGAAAAATTAAATATTGCTTCATTTTGCTGAATATTTCAACTAACAACTAATTCAGTAAAGTATAACGAGCCTACATGATATGGTTTCAGGTACGTTTATATCAATCGGCAACTTTAATGTCAACATTCACCGTTTCTTTATCCTAAACACGAATTCGCACATGTTAGCTGGGCTCCATATTCTCCAAAAAACTAAAAATTCACAAGGTTAAAGATAACTTAATAATTTCCTCTTTTGTTGAATTGGCTTGAGATTTCCCATTTTATCTTACTAATTTCTTATGAAACGCTAATGGTTAATCAGTACAATTTGCAATTTACTTTTTATTACACACTTGATTATAATTTGTAATTGTCGCAAATTGTACTGCTACCATATATTGTATGTACATATCATCAATTAAATTAAGCTAATAATCAAGACGTAAGAAAACCATGCACACATTTTAGAAGCAGTTAAGCTTATTTGCACACATTGTCAGTGTTAATTAAACTAGTATTAGTCATTTGGAATGTACCATGTAACATATTTGTTTGCAAAACACAACAATATTTTGATTTATCTAATTGCACGAAATACTACTTTGTTTTATCTTTATCTTTCACCGCATAATGTGGGCTACTTCTAAAAGAGATTATTTCGCAACTTTGCATTTCAATCTAATTGAAAATGCTCTTTATGTAATCTTTTAATCCTATTTGCATTGGAACTTTGGAACTGGAGATGCTACTGTGTTTGTAATCAACACGTTTGATTATGAAGAAGCAAGAAGAATCGATCTTGACAAGTAAAGCGTAAACTCAATCCACATTCGCACTTCACAACTTAAACCGCACGTATGACATAAGATGGTAAAAACGTTTCCTGGATATTACATAGAACTTGCCATCATAATAATATTTTCTTTTCCACATTACTAGATTGAAATGATTTTAGTAGAGGCATAAAACACTGTTTTAGGACACTAATGTTAAAAGACAAACATGTATGTATGTTACTTAATCCAAACCTTGCCCAAAAAGCTCAAAGCTCAAAAATAAAAAGTTTAACACAAAATATTACAAAGACAAGTAGTTGTCAGATTATTTGGTAAAACCAAACATGTGTATTATACATTGCATATTGTAGTCGTGAACTAACTTTGTAATTCCAAACAACTAAATATTCCACCGCAAAAATAGTGACACAATGTCACTCAAAAACATGGCAATGAATAATGTGGGTTAAGCATAACTCCATTTGATTAGCTAAAAAGCTAACATGAAAACTGATAGGAAGTTTCTATACAAAGGCACAGTATAGTCATTTAATGTATTTTGTATTGAAGGATACGTAGCTTTGTGAAGTTTAATACAGAAAATGGAGAAATCACTTTCGCTGTGGTCACTTTTACTCGCATTGATTTGATGAATGGAAGACTTGACTAGAAGCGAGGCGAGGCACGATATGGTACGTATGTTTTCATGCATGCAAAGTTATTGAAAACGCTGTTGGTTTATACGTTGTTCTACTAAAAGCCAGTAAAAAATCACAAAGTTAAAGTAAACACTTCACAGCACGAGCCTTTAATACGCTTCGGCTTAGTTTTGTACTTGTTTGCAGAAAAGGAAAAAGAAAAGACATAAAACCAGCGTCTCTGCAAACACACCTGAAGCCTCTCTGCTCACATGTTACATCCACGTAAAAAATATGACACGGGGCTACTCAATTTATATAAAGCTTTCACCGCTATTAATGCAGTACCTCATTCAAAGGCAGAAGAACATAGACTGCGTTCAAAGACAATAATTTTCCTATGGTCTTCCTTTTTCCATAAGCCTCAAATCCTGAAATACGTCACACCGACAAAATGACAATACAGCAAACAAAATAGATGGTTAGCTTTAGTAGCCATCTATGTCCATATGCATATTATTTACAGTTAATGTTGTTCAGCAAACCTTTTCTGGATTGCGATTTTCCCAGTAGACTTTTTTAATGACAGGGGATATACGTTTAAGAACAAGGTTGATAGGAAGTTATCAGTGTCAATAATTTATAAGTACAAGTTAGCTCTAATACTGCGTGGCGTAACGGGGCTGCTGATGATAGTATAAAACAAAGTAGTTTTTCTGATTTTTTCATAGTAAAAAGGAAAAAGACATAAATTGAAAAGCTATTAAATTATATAAATATACAAACCCTATCATCAGTATCTCTCTCAACATATCGATACTACTTGAACATGTAGACTCATTTTTGCCAGGCTTTTAGTTCAAGATAGCAGAGATATAAGATAAAAATTGGTAAACAAAGACTCTCTTTTATCTATTACATTCCTTTCCTAAAACTTTCGTTTCAACAAATATGTTTTTGCAATGTGGAGCATGTCAGCAACTGCCAATATGTGTGCATGTACTTTCTTAACAAGCTAGTTTAGTTTAGAAAGTCTTACTACCATTAACATTATAGGATTACAATATTGATCCGAATCCGCACATGGATATATCTGGATAAGAAAAAATTACACGAAGTTTACGGCTAAGTCTAAGTATTGTTGGCTATGGCTATTGACCAGTACGACAGCAGAGATATCCAATTCATTCACCAGCAGCCGGTAACACATTTCCAACGTTTTAGCTGATGAGCCTACATTTACTGAAGTGTTTACTTAATGATTGATGCGCTTATGACGTAGATACGATGTAAGATGATGATCAGATCAGATTAGATCAAATAGAGTAGACAAAATGGCTGAATTCACAATTTTAATTAAATTCTCAGAAACTATTCACACGAAACACTCAACACACTGCTTTCACAAGGTTTGAAAAAAGAATGAAATTTAGCCAAGCATTTTTAGTATTTGGATGGCTCAAGTCTTTACAACAACTTACAATACAATCAGCTAAAAGAATCGTTTTGTTGGTCTCATCAAAAAAATGGTAACAGCAAATAAAAATTCACTTCTTGTGAAAACTTTGCGTAATATACAGAGTATGGTATCTATAAAATCAACGTGCTACAAAACTTATTCTATTAAAAAAGCCAAATTGGACAAGCGAAGAGTGAAGAGATCGAAAAGTGAAATTCAGCTCAAAATGTTCATTTTCACTTTTCCAAAAAGGAAGCTACCGGAATAAGATACGAACATGGCTTCTTGCAATTTTTATTCCGCCGTGTTGCGGTTTATTAATTCAGCTTGTGTCTGTCTATTTTGTACATTGTGTATGCATCTTACTTTCTGGGTGCTAAAACTATCTACCATTCTAGGGCAATTTCAACACGCCGACAAACGATTTGGATAAGACTGGGATGTCGTGATATGCCATCTTATCGATTGCAATCACATTTCTGCAACAATCCGCAATATGCTAAATCCACAAAAAAACAAGAAAACACGACACCACCACTGCACTGAAAGGGCCTATAACTGGTGAACAGAACTTGCACAACTGAAAACACTACTCAAACTGTTTTACTTGCATTGCTAACTTTATGGCTGATATGTATACTATTTATAACAAGCCCAGTGCACCACTGCTTAATACCGACCATCATCATAAAACACTATCATTATCATCACGAAATATGTGACCAAAATACATTGAAAAAGAGTATTATTGTAGATACTGGATCTATCTGATCAATCTATAAGAACGCTATATAGTATTGACTCGCGTTGAAAATCAAAGAGGAAAATAACATTTTTGGATGGACACAAAGCAAAGTTCCTCATGCCAAGAATGTAAATAATATTTTATTATTATGTAGCAACATTAAATGGAATATACTCTATATAAGCTCCTAATACATTTTGGTATAAAATGCCAAAAGTTACTGTGTTCACAACAGAATGAGGTAGTTTAAGTAGAGTTCACAGCATTAATATCCAACTCAAATAACTACCAATTGCATTGTTGCAAAAAGTACAATGTACTTCACGTATTTTATGAATAAACAAACGGAACGATTTACAAAATACTACTCTAATATAAGTTTGTATGAAAAACTTGATCATGTAAGAGATTTTATACAAGTTACATCATTTATTTAAGGAAAACGATATCGTGAATTACCGCTACCAACGTATTAGTTAATAATAGACAGTTTGTATTTCAAAAGTAAGTCAACAATGCAACACTCAATACTTGACTTAACACATAACAGAGCTACCATTGCCGAAAGTAATTATACATGAATTACTTTCAGTAATGTAGCTTATTGACTTTGCACATTGTGCAAAGGGGATGTGTAGTCAATACAATCAAAATCAAATATACCATTTCATTTGGGTGAGAGGTGAGGACAACAATGATTTAAGATTGACTTGATCAAAGTACCAACTTTTAGGAACTCTCACTGCAAAAAACGGTACATTATGTTCAAAACAGATTTGAGCCACAGGCCATACGTCAATAGTAATTCACAATCCACGCACACAATATTTTTTCACTTTTTACTTAATTTATGGTACCAAAACCAACAGCCAACTGCTCTTTTCTTCACCTCCATTCATAAACTGCGACATGAGAGCAAACCATATTGGGCTTTTTGCAGATTTATTGCTTGTGATACACAAGTTTGTAACTTGTAACGTTTTTGCGAACGACAACTTTCAAGAATAGATTTTCCACTCAACCGCTCTTCTTTTTTCCCAACTCAACTTTAAATTCAACAAATTCTTTTCACTGTTAAATTTTTATAAATTGGTTACATATATATGAAGTCTAATTTGGTCAATGTTCTTACAGAGCTTGTTCTTTCTTGTGATGCTGGTCTAGTTTGAGTTTGAATTATAAATACTTATAATTGTCAAGATCATGGTTTGCTTGCTTGACTCCCATGCACAAACAACAAAGAAGAATGCACGTATGGAAGTTCACAATTTTTACTTACATTTTTTACCTTGTCGTGTCTTTCATATTGCTCGGCCCAAGTCTAGAAATAGTACATAACAAAAGCCAACTTCTCTTTCTCTCCTTTCAGAATGTCGCTAAAACTTTTACATTTTGGCTGAGCATGAGCACATGTCAAAAAAAATACTTGCACATGCACACATACGACTCCAATCTCCAATATACAAAACTGGTACATATAACAGAGGCGAGAGGGATGATTTGTACGGTTTTGGACTGTAAAATCCTTTCTTTTTTTCAACATAACTTATTGTTATTTCTGTATCAATCAATGTAAATGTAAAACCCCTGACGTCTGACCTTCTAGCCAAGAAGAATGTAAATGTAAAGTTTACTGGTGCATTTATTTGATTTCTTATGTGTCTAATGAGTGATTCAAGGCATAAGTTAAAGATTTTACACTACAGAGCATGCTGCACCACCACAATATATTCATGTTGTGCGTGTGATAGTGATGAAGATATGATGACTGATTCTGATACATTTGCACACGCTTTTAAGAGTTCACCGCATTTGCCCGCAGATCATCACTGATATACACTTGTATGTATCACTCGCTGTTATCATCAGCATCTGTATCAAGTCATTAGAATACTAAAACCGAAACGAGTCCCTAATCCAATAAGAATGCTCACACTTTCAAACATTAATCCTATGCGGAGGCTCTACGGAGCCAGAGCCAGCAGCAAAATTTATATCAAATCTAATTTTACATGCAAACATATTTAAGTATTTAGATACAATCACGAATTCGCAATAATAATATCTTCATATCGTTATTGTCTTATAAAAGAGTTGTAGGCATAATAAAAGACGCGAAACGCATCTTGATCTTTTTATTTCGAACAACGATAGAGTATAAATTATGTAGCACGTAGCATATCAAGTCACAAAACCGAATCTACTGTCTGAAACACAGTCAAGTCAGTCACCACCACTGTTCCAGCTGTAACCACGTTTCCTTCAAAGTTATATATTCAAGCTACATTTTACATTCAACAGCGAAACACAAGATAAGAATATTCTCACAGGAAACTCATCAGATTTTTATTTCGTCTTGCTAGAGAGAACACCAATTCACCGGTTCAAATCTGCAACCAGTGTAGGTATGAACATGTATATGCTGACTGTACAGGAATATTCACTGACTAAACTCACTAACGATAAGATTTGCTCCATAAGATGATATAACTAAAAAAGAAGAATAACTCTTGAGTTTTTAGTTGTTTAAAAGGGCAACTTGCTATGCATTCCTATTTTAATGCAGTAGACGAAATTCAGGGAGGGACAGAGAAGGATGGTATTGAACATTTTCGTTCGAACGTTCTTGCCAAAATATTCTGAAGGAACGGCAGACACCGACTAAACCCATGTAAAATAGACTCAATTCAAACAGCTCATGGCAGGCAAGGTTGGTTGTCGTTGTCAGATACACGATACGACATATTAAGTGCATTTGAGTTGAAACGTGTGCATACTGAAAAAAATTCAAGTTTCAATGCAAGCACATTTCTTTCTGCTCCTTGTATCATTTCGGTGTTTTAAATCCAGCATGCATGTATTTTCATTTTTTAAACAATGCATTATGTATTTTAGGTATACTTCAAGATACTGTTTTCACTTGAGATAACTCGTTTATCAAGATATATTATATACCTTGCCCTTGCTTTAGCATTCCTTCGTTCCGTCTTTACTGAATCCGTGCAGCCAACCAGTCAGATGACCACCAACTAAACTGCAGAATCCTTACCTTCAAGAAATGCCTTTACATACAAAAATATTAAGTTACCGCAACCAACTTCATTTTTATTACATTCAGTTGATCAGTAGGCAATTTGTAAGATCGCCTTGACTTAACCTCAGCTCAGCGAGACAATGAATTACTAAACAGTGAATTTGGATGTGATAAAACTTACTACCTACATAATATATGTATGGTGCTCCTATATTCTTTTTTGCTCATATAAACTTGTGCAAAGAAGAAAACATCCATTCCAGAAGCATGTTTTGTTAGAATGGAACTGAGAAGAGTAACTGAGCATGGTAAAATCGAGTCCCAAAATAATGTACAGATGATGCAAGAAATGTTTTTAATCCAGTAGGAATTCATTGTCTGTTTTTCTTTGACAGACAAATACAGTCAGAAAAGTTCATATAATTTGCACGGATAAGAATTTGAGAACGTTTTCTAAATCAATACAAAAGCAAAACGTGGACTAAGGACTAGATATATAAATACATTCAACGAGCAAACCTGGAGAAAGTCATCGCTTTAGAATACCTACAAATCTATTCCGCATAATAGGGCATTGAATTTCTAAATATTCAAAAAAAATTATGATGAAATGCCCTTTCACTTCACACTCACGTAAATTAAAAAATATATACAATTAGCCGATGGATGTATGTGTATGTATATTATCAAAAACGCTGATTAGTGCACTTGATAAACAAAATTTTCAATTCATATAGAATACAGATACATTCAATTCATGCAAACTTCCGAAACCATTCGAACCACATTCATTCCATATTTTGAAGACTATATGCAATTTTTGTGAAAACCAGCGATTTAACTACCAGAAAGATGGGACTGTCACATGATTGGGTTCTTTGGATGTTGATAATGATAATGCGTGATAATGGCGATGGGCATGGAAAAAATCTTTACGATGCATTTGTGCCTTGGATCGATTATAAATCACAGGACTACATAACATAACAATATATTTTGTATCCGGATCACGACTACATATCCGTAATATGATAATATGGCAAAACCATTTTATATAGATGTTCCCCCAACTTTTAAAAAATCGCTCGTAAATTAACTTGTAAATTGGAGTTGCATTAAACAATGAAACAAAATAGAAAACTACTTAATTATTTATTGTTAACTAGCCAATTAGATTGTTTAATTTTCTATTTGTTTTCACTCTTGAAAAAGTAGACGGAAAGTCGACGAAAGCTAGAGTTATAAATTCAATAAAACCTCTTTAACCATAAAATGAATGACTCAAATAATATTAGATACTTTGTCATAATGAAATTTTACATTTTTCAATTCAGGTACCGTCAAACGTTTACCAAAACGTTCCCATTTCGATTGTCCTAAGTACCAAATTTTCCATTGCACAAGCCATCTCTGAAATATTGGCCATTTTGGAGCCATAATATCGACGTTTTGAAAATGTCGATTTACAGCGATTTACAAACGACAGGTGGACAAAGGATTTTCTCATATATTTTAGATATTTTAGTTCACCTTATAAGATTCGCGGAGTACCAGTGCCGTTTCCATTTTTTTGTAGTAAATACAGTGAATACAGTAGTACTCTATTGGGTGGTAGCGCAATTGTTAATTTATGATAATTATTTTAATGAAAATTATTTGAATGAAATTTGTTTACGATTTAATTACATATATAATCATGCTGTGTTTTTTTATTTAATCGAAAAAACCTTAATCCATATTTTCCTGAGCATTTATAATTTTAATTAGTCCTTAACTAAAGCTTTTTAAGTATATTTTTCTCGACATTTTCCTTAACTAATTTATTTCTCACAAATGTAAATCAATCTAGGGATAATTTTTTATTTAACTCTCGTTATTCAAAGTTTACTTTTAAATTGAAAACATATTTGACCTGAGCACAAAAAGTTCCCTTCTTAATTTAATACGCTTCTAGTCTGTTCTGCTGCTCTTACTTCCCGCGCAATCTTCCGAAGAAACCACCTGCAATTCAAAAAAAAACCACAACAGTATTAATTTTAACTACAAAAGTAATAACGAAAATTAGAATCAAGTTTTTGAATTAATTAACTCAATAAAACAACTTACAAGTGGTGCCTAGCAATTGCGTCCTCCAAACAGTCCTTGTCATTTGAACCAACGCAACCAAAACACTAAAAAAAATTATTTTATTATGATTTTATTAAAGTTAACAACAACACAAAATTATTTTTAACTAAATGGTTTTTGAAGTTTAGAAAATATATTTTTTCACCTTTCCACATTTCGTGTCCCCAAAATCAAGCGTTGTATTTTCTGGATCAAGTTTCCAGGTTGGCCATGCCGCCTCCGCTTTTTCCCGTCCAGTATCCATAAATTTCTTGGCCAAAGTGTTGAAAACTTCGTTCACTTTCTCAATAGTAGCTTTTTGCTCTTCCGTCTTGACAAAATTAATTTAAAAAAACAAATTAGTGCAAACGATCAATTCAAATATATAAATAACTAATTTGTTTTTTAAAAACTTCTTTTACTACTTTATCGCATACACATCTATGCAATCCATTGCACGGAAGTTCCTCCAAGATTGATTCAATGGGTATTTCTGGATTCTGATACGAAACGCCAAAGGCAACACCAGCTGTTTCCAATGAGCTGATGCACATTTGAAGCACCTTCGCGTAAAAGAAGTGCTCACCAATTAGCATCGCTACTACAGCACCCTGTTTAAAACAAATAAGCGAAAGAAATCCAATCAAACTAATTAAATTAAAAGGTACTCACACGATTAAACTTTTTCACTACAAAACTCAGCAATTTTTTTATAATTGGTTAAAGTTTATCCCTCAAATTTACCTCCAAAATTGACACCTCATTTCCCATTTGCTCCATTTTACTTTTCACGCTTTCTAAACTGATTTAATATTTTTTAAACTGGTTCAAAAATATCAAAAAGAAAATCCACTGCTTAAATTTTTTCCTCTTAATATTCTGCCTAGTTCCCTTCCAAAAAGTACACAAGCTTCACTTTTAAACTGATCAAAAACACTATAACTGTACCAAACTAACTATTAAAAAATTAATTGTAGCACTAGTTAAAAAATCTTTTGATAATAAAATAAAATTGTGAGCAGAGAACTGAGCTGAGAGCTGACAATGTCAGATGGGCTGTTGGATTGAATGTGATGAAAAGATGGGCTGCATCTCAAGAAAAGCCGGCTGGACGGCACTGCATGCCACGTCATATATTAAATGTATATACTTTTTATAACTGGTATAAGTAGCTATAAATAGTATCCTTGTCATACTTTTATAGTCATACTGAAAGCCCGTCCATTCATATCCCACCCAACTTTTTCCATAAGTCAAGTCAAGCCACTCCATTGGGACTGAGACCGGTACGGACTCAGGTAGTCGAATAGATCGAAAAAGAAAAGAGAAATGAGCCCTGAGTATTCACATCTTATTATACGCAGGTACGCATCACAGAAAAAGTGGGCTTGAGTAATTTGCATATTATGTGTGTATATATATTTAATAGCTTATATAGTTAGCTACTAAGCAGCATCTTGTCACATTTGTCACCTTAGAAAAAGCTCATCCATTTATATCCCATCCGCATTCCAAAAGTCATCTCATCTCTCTCTTTGCTTAACTCGCTCTATCGCACTTTGTCTGTGCTTCACTGTGTATTGGAATGTTTCATGCATTTTTACTATTCTCATTTAATACCACATCTTATTTTCAATCGTGCATTAAAGCAAGGTTTCATAGAGGACTTGGTAGATGGGTGCCCAAAATTATGTTGAATCCCAGTTTCGAATCTCGATAATGGTACATTATTTTTGCATGATTTTTTAAATGTTTTGACTTGTTTTTTAGTCAGTTATATTTAATTTAATTTCTCAGGTATTTAATAAGTTCAGGCAATTTGAACAAGTTGCATATTTCATGCATTTTATAAACCCTTTAACTGCATTTTTTCGGTGGAGTTCAGCAAACCTTAAAAAAATCCCTTGACTGAGACCCTCCAAAACGCTATTTTTTCAGAGCAATTAACTAAACATTTAATTTCTACATTCTATTCACACAAATTCTACATTATTTCTACATTTTGCTTATCTCCAGCATTTATTTTATATCAATTTTTATCCGTCTTGATAGTCTTGTAAGCTTAATTACTAATGCATTTTTTACATGCACAGTTAAATAACTCCAATTAATTATTCCGAACGACATATCCTCCAGTTTCATATCAAATTCACTAGCATCCTCCTTAATGGTCATACGATCCCCTCCAAATTCCGTCCTCCTACTAAACCGTAACCCACCCCCTTACTCTTTATTTCTTTCCAAATTCCTGTGAAAATACTGTCGATGATAATTAGATCATCACTTTTACATATTTTCGTTGCAGTAATTACATACATTTACTAATATCAGTTCTAATTACTCTTGGTCCCAATTAATTTCTAAGCATACAAATAACACACTCAATAAAAAGTACAATGATTGAATTGAGTACCCATTTTTATCTACATACGGATACGTAGACCGTTTTAGTAGACGGAAAAATAATAAATTTTATCTTTGTTATTGTGTGAAAAATACAGGATGTGTGCGGACACCTGATACTACTAATAAGTCATTAATCGTTTATTCATTTAGTTGTGCGTAGACTATTTTGGGTATAGTTTACAGTCTTACAATTTTTACAAACAACATGATGATAGTTGTCAAATATTGTAAAATTGTTATTGTTATACCAAATCTATTTTCCTGGATCAACAGTAAATTTTCATAAAATTTCAATTAAAATAAATTTTTGGTTTGACGAATACCTGCTTTAGGAACACGAGTCTTTTAATGTTGATAACTCACCATTTTAAAATTTGCAGTGTATCAAACATAAAATATGAACAGTGTCATTGTGATTTTGTACCAATTGAATTGCCCATGGAATAGCTGACCACGTCTAGGTTCCGAAATGTATTTTTAACCAATTCACAACATGATGAAACTACCAGTTCTTTTAATAATTTTAATAGGAAAATGTCTTGGAAAAAACACTACAGGTTGACCCATTTTATTTAAAAACCAATCATTTCTCAGGTTTAAAAATGTGCAAATAAATTAAATTAGGAATTTTCCTTAAAATACAGGAAAAGAAAAACCTTCCAAAATATCACCTTACCAAATGCCAAATGGCGAAATAGCTGACAATGCTGATATACCATTTCTCGCGGGAATATTTTCAAACCCAACAATAGTTAATCGAATACCCCAATGTAGCGGCATATTAATAAAAGGAATGGACTACGAATACGAAGAAGGTTTCGTCGCAACCTCAATCTTGTGTTTGGAGAACAATCAAGTTTCAAATACTTTTGCTGTGGCTGTAATTGGTGGAATACTTTGTCGCGTTCTGAACATTTTTGTTATGAAAAATGTTCCTGATATGATTGACACAGATGTTGCAGTTTTGCAAATTTATGGATGTAAACTTGGCACAAGTAGAGCAATTCCCTTAGTAGAAATTGGAACATCACCGCATAAAGCTGAGGCAAATGTTTCCGGATGGAATTCAATAGCTGGTTATCCAGAACTAAAAGTTTTAGACAGTGAATATGTATTAGGGAAAAAAGAATGCTCTCAACATTTCAAGGAATCTGGAGCGGTTATTGACAGAGGATCAACTTTTTGTTTTGGTGAAGAGGAAAATGGAGATAGTTATCTGTGTGAGGCTCAGGGCGGATCACCTGTTTTATCACATGGAAAAAACCCGTATGCACTTGGTATTGCATCTTGGACT
>JAQFXM010005369.1:0-15110 GCA_034693345.1 Entomobrya multifasciata | reverse complement strand
TTGCCCTAACACTTCTAGACTCCTTCTTCATTCACTTCTCATAATTACCACCATTCCTCTATTTTTGTATGAGCAGCACAGGTATTGAACCTGAAAAGCATGGGGCTTGAACAAGAATAGTGATAACTACACTAACCATTCGGCCATTCTGGCAGCTCTTAATATGTATGTTTTAAATTAGAATCCCATGTATTCTGAAACGAAAGAACTATGAGTGAGCCTTCTACGTCAAGCTCGACCTTGAATATAGTAGATATTTACAAGCTGTCTTTATTAATTTTTCTAGCATAAAAATTGTTGTTAAAATAATTATGATTTCTTAGATCCGCTGAAATTTTAATTTTTCTAAATTCTAAAAGGTACTGATTAGTAATATTTGATTAATTGATTAAACTGACAAGTAATGGACTTGGAAAATCCAGGATGCATGAGTCATGGTACAATTATGCACGACATGATGCACGCACTTGGAGTTTTGCATGAACAGTATAAGAGAGATCGTAATGATTTCGTAATTAGAAATTTAAAAAATTATGTTGGCACATCTGCTGAAACTACACAGATACATACATGCATGTTGAACATTTATTTCTGTTTCAAGTTAAACGTCTGTTACTTCTATGAATTAAGATATTCTAAAGCCCAAAAACTCTTTCAAAATATTTTAATGAAATTCGGTTATAGTATAAATTACGTTTATTGTTCAGTTGAGAAGCTTGAAAATCGATGAAATAACACAAAAAATGTTCTCATTGATAATATTTCTCCAGTTATAGAAAATAGATTTGTAAATATACAAAGCAGCATGAAATGAATGGGAAATAATATTATTGGTGACTAAATTCTTATATTTTAACTGTTGCAAATGAAATTGTTATTAAACACACGTCTGTACGCACTGTCTAAATTGTTACAACAGAGATAAGGCTTTGGATACGTCACGCCATAAAATGTGGAAGTTTCGTATGCCTAAACACATTCACACCAACAACAATTTCTGGGAATAAATGTTTCCCTTCTAGGAATTATTCCTGGATAATATTAGATTCAAGTTTATTCAATGCGGTTGCGGTTAGTTTCTTTCACGATTAGAATATTAGGGACAAAATGGTTGTGTTTAATAAACTTAAAAATCAAAAGTATTAGTTTCAGCTTTAAATTATACATCATATTGCTTAACATATTCCAAGATAATTCACAAGTAAAGAAAATAAATGCAATAAAATTGCCTGCTAGCAACGCCAATACTATATCAATTAAGTGTTGCGACTTTTCGTTTAGTAATTGCTTGGACCTTTGAAAACGCAATGGATGGCTGTTTTTATTATCGACTGTTAATTGCCGAAATCGTATTGAATTCCTTCGGGTTTTTACTAAATGCACCGTGACAAGTTTATTCCACCATTCAAGTATTCCCGAGCTTTGAAATCCCCTAAGACGAAAATGAATAAAAGGTGGGATCAAACCAAAAAAGTTAAATCCTACTCTTTTTTCCAAAAGTACCTCTCGTCCTACAGACAGCCTTGAAATGCCTACATTTCTTAAGTTACTTTCCAATTCACTCAGTCTGGTTACTGGAACAAGAAAAGCTACTTTGTTACATTCAGCCAGAAATCTTTCCGTTTTTTGGGTTGGTAATTTTAACACTGCATATCTTGAATGAACATTTTGATCAAAAAAGGCTTTCACTGCCGGAAAAACTGGAGACAACCATAAAGTTGAATTATTGTAGACATTAGAAACTTGCGTTGGTATATTTTGACCAACACGTCCATAAAAATTCTTGAAATCTCTCAAACTAGATCCAAAAGCAAGTTCAGCATTGCTTGAATAGTTCCGATAAATTGTTAAATGTCTGTCAATATGGCCAGCTTTCCTACATTTTTCAAAAATTGATTCATTGAAAGAACATGACTTGGTCACAATAACATAGTCAACTTCCGATAAAACCAAAAACTTAGAGTCTAATAACTCTTGAAAGATCTCAAATGGCTTAAACGTTTTTGGTGCAATCAGGTTAAACATATTTTCATTTTTATATGCATTGCTCAATACTAACAAACTCAATGAAATACAAGTAACCATCAATTTTAAATGCAAAAATTGTAAGACCTCTTTAGAATATGGAGTTGATTGCTCGACTATATTTTTGTAGACGGATTCCAAAACCACAAAAGCTGCTTTGAAGTCGATTGTACAATACAAGGTTTCGTATTTCGAAGAATATAACAGTACACTCCACACCAAAGGAACTATGAAAAAACATATCGTTGTCACTGCAATCCAACAGTAAATATCAAAACTTTCCATTAATATTTGGTGTAAAGGTATTTTCCCCATAAATGTGTTGCCACAACTTATAAACTTTATTTGATAAGGCGGATATTCGATCGAATAATGTACACTATCATAATCGTAGCTCATACAATACTGAACAAAGACACCTGAATTTTCTTTGTCCGATCCTAGGATAAAATTTGATCCTAAAACTTGTCTCCATAGGTATTCTCCAATAAAACAGAACAATAGTTCTTCCGTGTTGAAATTGTATAACATTTTCTTGAAATCAATGCCCTCCTTGCAAGTAGGTCTTTCGTTTGAAGAATAAAACCTGATTCGATCATATCTTGTTTGCCAGTTGGATAAATTTCTAGTTTCCAATAAAAGCTTACTCACTTTTGTTTCCAATTGCTCATACTTCGACGCTTGGATGTTTTCAAATACTTTAAGTATGACATTACCAGCACACGTAGCTAATATATAAAATGGTGAACTTATATTTGAACTTAAGTCTATATTTTGTATGACTAATGTTTGGTGTAGGGTTTCTAAAAATTGGCATTGGTTCCAGTCATGTCCTAAAATGAATTCAATGTGAGTGCTGATAAAGGATAAAATGGGGATATTGGTATCGAGCACGTATAATACCAATCTTTGTGACTTATTGTCTCTCAACATATATGTTCTCTCACTTTCCGATAAAAATGGAAACCATTTTTCGTGTTGGGAAGGAAACAAAAATATTTGCTGTAATAAATTCCATGGTCGAGTACTCACACTAAATTCTATAGAATTTAATGTGACACAAATTCCATTTAAAGGTGTCATATGAAATCTGGATGGACATTTCCTATTCATTTTGAAAGAGCTAAATGTTTTGTTATTCAGATTTTCAAGTTTCCTAATAATATTTGGTTCTGAAAAAGCTTTTCCAGTGTTTTTTATATGAACTGATGAAAGATATCGCAATATAATGGGCGTATTTTGTTCAGGGTATATGTCCACTTTGTCAAAATTTGTTATTACTACAAGGCATGAAGTACAAGCAAAAACGACTTGTTCCAAATTAACTTTTCTTCTGAAGTATACATCATTTGGCTTAATTCCAAAGGTATGTATTCCAAATGTTTTGTGAATTATAAATCCAATCCAAACAACAATTATAATATGAAAGGAACTCTTTTTCTTCATTTTGCATTAGAGGTTACGTGGTTTGGTATTTTACGGTGTGATTACTTAATTAGATCATATGAGATTAACAAACATGGAAATTTTAAAACGAACACGCAACTAGAACCTAGTAGATCAAGACCAAGGATTCGGTTGAAACAAAAAAGGGGTTTTGCTTATAAAATGAGTAACGAGAGATTTTTTGTAGACATTTTTGAAGTTAGTTTCTTTAAAACCTGAAATTGAAGTGAGGCGAGATTCAAATGTTACATAGATTTAAAAACAAATAAATTTAATTGATAAAAACTAATTTATTCAACACCTTTTACCAGCACTTCGGATGGAAATGTGGTAATTGTAGAGACAGTTGAAGTTTTTTCGATTCTTTTCAATTTTCTTTAGGAATTCAAGTTAACTTTAATATTTCAACCTGACTCCCTAGAAAGGCAAATACCAAGTTAACATTTGCCTTTGCATTAATTCCATGATTTTATTCATTGGACATTCCTACCACACAATACATAGTGTTAATAAAATGGGTGCGACATTAATTTTAATAGTTGTTTAAGCAGTAGCATTTGGAAAAGACTTAAGACCACCTATGACGCGGTAAATTGAGTTTAAGAAATTGTTTTGGAAAGAGTCTACAAAGTATTCACGATAAATTTAAAGAAGGTGCAATTTCAATATGCACACATTGCCAATATTTTCCTAAGAACCGAAGCATTGAAGATTAAATTAAAACAGCAGATCTCTTATACGTTTCAATTCTTTCACAAGTTTAAAATTTGTTTTGTGAATTGTTTCGTTGTGAAAATACTTAACTATCTGTTGTATTTTCATTATTTAACACTTGGGTTCCTATAGAATAAAAATTGCTTACTTACTTTTGATAAAATTAGTCTTACATTCAATTTTTCATACATATGTACATACAATAAAAACATTTCACTCAGTAAATTTGTTCTTGTATCAAATTGTGGAATTGTATCAAAGATTGATTACTTGTTAAATGTAATAATTTAAATTTATGATTTTACTTTTTGTTTTATCCAACAGAAGGTACAAAAACATGTAAACAAAAGTGTCCTTACGCTATGTTGTTTGTTTTCCTAAGTTAATGGATAATTGGAAGGAATGATTATCAATTTACTTGAATAAATATGGCAAATTCCAATTCAAATGTCTTAATTTCATTCTACACTCGATAACTCTTATTTCGACCCTATGTATTTAACACTTCACGTGAGATCCTGCTACTGTTTGATCAGTTTATTTTTTTCTGTAGATGGTAACTTAGCCGTAAATTTATACCTGATTACGTCAGCCTAATTGCTCATTCTCCATTGACGGCAAATTCGTATTTTGGTTTTTGTGAACAATTCAAATTTCAAATTGTCCTTATTTATAGCAACTCAAGTTCAACATTATCAGTTCAATAATATGACAATCTAATCTGTGTATAATACTCTGGCTGTATACAAAAGTAAAAGCAGATCATTTAATGATATCACTGTTTAAAAATACACACGGTTTTGCCCTCTTTTACGAAATAATTATTGAAGATTAAGATTTTAATGCAATGATGAAAAGAAATAGGATTTTGATTAGATTCTCAGTTAAAATTGTGTAGAAATTATCACAAAGATGTGTAAATTTTTCCGTTATTGCCTTTAGTTCTACGGGAGTCGAAGCTTTATCAAATTAGTAACTTACTTTATACATAATTTCGTGGTTTTTTAATTAAAATAACTAACGATTTGACCAAACATATTTTGCAAACATAGACTTGACTAATAATTAGATATTTATGTACTTTTATATTTAGATTATATATGCAGGGTTATAACCTGGGATTATACTGGTTGCAGGGTTATATCATCCCATGTAACGTATATTCTTTAAAATTGGGTAATTTATTTCGGAAAATATCAGGCACTATTTATCTTCGATGGGACTCTGGAAAATAAACGTGATACTATTATTTGGATTTGAATATATTTTCCGAACTACGGCTTCTGAATTACAGGACTGGTGGCAATGGAAAAAAATTGAGAAAAATGTCCTGGCTAACAATTGCTAGAAATTAAAAGTATTATTGTATGTATTTGGGATTGAAATTATTGCTACTGAGTTTCCTATTTAGTCAAAAATTTCAATTGTAGTTTCGAAGTTGCACAAATTCCCGTACTCTAAATAGATTTAAGGAACAGAGTTTTCTTTCCTTTTAAAAAAATTAGCTTACATCTGGAGATATTTGTGCATAAATGTAGCGTGTGCAGTAAGGCGGGTTACTTTGATGACCCTGCTCTACACGTGAGCGTTGTTTCATGAATTTTGTTTCACAATACAACACTTTACATATCCTAAAAGTACCACCAAATTTACTATCATTTAAATGGTAATCATTACCACAAAACATGTTTATTAAAAACTGGGATTAAAAACCAGTAAAGGACTCATATTAATTACCGCGACTCATTTCATTGTCGGATTTCTCAAAGTGCTTATATTTGGTGCACACATGCTATATATTTTTGAAAACTACGTATCTTAATGTACAAAACGTATGTAAAGATAAGCGCAATTACTGATTGGTTTAGAATATTAGGGCATTGAAGCAAAGGTTCCGAATATCATTTATTCCAACTAGCAAAAATTTGCGAAGCAAAATATTAATATTAGGTTTTAAAAATTCCAAATCATGTTTTTGTAAAAAAACTAGTAACTAAAACATTGCCAGGAAAGAGAAGATAAAAAGTACACAAAGCTTACAATTATAAGCTTGCCTTTTAAAAGTTGGTGCTCCTAAAACCAAGAGGCATGTTTTTAGGCATCAAGATTTTATGGACCACGTTTGACCGGAAATAACTTCCGAAAATATGGACCTTTTTAAAGATAACTTACACCATATTAAAGATCCAGTTCTACTCCCCATATACAGATCAAAAATATTTGGTTGACATCAACCAACTCTTTAAAATATTCAAGAAAACATATCACTAAATTTTGAACTCAAAAAATGTCTTCTTTTACAAAACCGTAAAATTAGTGCCATTTAAAATGTCTCATATTTTCAAAAGTATACAAAGATATGAGGTAATTTTAGGCATTTTGGAAAGCTGAAATTGTAGACTATAAGAATCATACTACACATTTGTAATTCTTTGTACGATACGGTATTTTTGGTGTCTTCAATAAAAATGTGTATTTTTAATTTGGGAACAAGCATCAAATTTTTGGTTTTGTAAACCATCCAAAACAATTTATATCCAATGGTAATTGGGCCTAACCTAATAAACGTTTTGTATACTAAGATATGTAGTTTTCAAAACTATATAGCATGTGTGCAGCAAATATAAGCAATTCGAGAAATCAGACAATGAAATGAGTCGCAGTAATTATGTGAGTCCTTTATGCATGCTTATAAATATAATTGCACCGTTGAGTTTAAATGATACTCTCAAATGTATCAAGAAGTTGTTTTTACAGTTTAATGTTCGTCCAACATGAAACGTACGTGAAAAGTCATAAATATTTTATTGCCGTTTGGAAGAAAACTGTCTTACAGCTGTTTCAATTTACAAAGACGAAAAAAAACAAAAAGTCACTATAATTTGTTACGTTATTTCGTGAAAGTTACTACGAATTTTCAAAAGGTGAAGCAGAAATTAGAATTAGGTTTCACTGATTTTGGTTACTTCGTATTTTAAGAAGAGTAACTAAGTTTAAGACCATTTTAAAAATGCATTGTATGCTTCCTAAAATCCATTATCCGTATTGCATGTTCTGGGACTTGACTGCAGATACCGACAATACGTGGAATAGCCTTTTTTACGATAAAGTTAATAATGTTTAAGTGATTTTACCTGAAATTTTCTGAAGACATTAATAAAATTACTTGATAAAGTCAATGTGATGCTTGACTTTCCTTTAAAGTGGAGCCACATTTTCACCTTTTGAAAATGGCGAAAATTAAGTAAGCCCTGTTGTATGTTTCATGTACTTTACTCCTATTATTTAAATCTTCTAAATCTGCAATAAACAATAAACATTTGAATGATTTTGTAAGTATAAAACCAGTAATTGGGAAGTAAACAGTGAGTGATGGTGGTGATGGTGATGGTGATGACAGCAGCAACAGGTCCAAACTAACCAGCCGATATACACAATGTAAAGTGTAAAATTGACATGTGAGTTTTTCAGAGGTTTGAGTGTTGGTGCGCTGGTTGCCGGGCAAAGTGGTCACATTGTTATGTGTATAAGAAAACACATTATAAACTAATTTGGGAATTACCGTACACGCTCACGCGTTCCAATCAGTGTGTGGGTGGTTTTATACTAACTTAAGCATACGCAGTGCATTAAAGGCACTCGTTCAAAATATGGTGTGAAGTTTATCTTTTTAACTGTGACAAAAACATTACATTTTTACCCTTTTTACAATTATATATAAAACATACATAGTGAAACTAATACATATAGATACGATGTGCAATAAACACTAATTGAATATTAAAATACAATATTTATAGCAACGTAAACTAATCTGAAATTTTTCCTACACCATCACGAAAATTTTGTTCCCAAAAGTGACAACCTAGTTTACATCCACATGTGAATCTATGGTCACAAAAATGCTTACGAAGTGATGCTATACATAAAATAGTTGAAAAGGCAGAAATATTTTTTTCTGTTCGGACAAAAATACATTTATTTCGGACCAAAACTCGTTCGTTTCTGCTCTTGGATTTCGAAATATATTTGTTGATTTTTCAGAAATGGTTTGATCATATGTTTATATAATATATTTATGCCAAGACTCGGAGATGCGTTGGACTGAAAGAGCATTGTATTGAAGAAAACACTTGTCGTAATTAAAATGACTGAACTTTGTCACGCTATGTTAACATATTTTATGTACCTAAAGTACCTTCACTTTGTTATATGTTTTAATTACAAATTTGCCCGTTGTTTTTGGCTCCCCTTTAACTTAACCGATTGAATAAGTGCTTTCATAATCAATTTCGAATTAGTATGTTATATTAAATTTGTAAAAAGTATTAATACGCTACCCGTATATTCAATTTTAATACACAAGTTAGAAGGAAGTACTAATAGTTGTATTAAAACAATATTTTTTAGACGCATTTTTAGTCTTGTTGTCCTGTAAATACGTTTCAAATATTGTTCCGTCAACCTATACGAACAAACAAAGCTTTGTTGTAGCAGATTGCAGGCTATAAAGTACAAAAGGTTTCCAAACTTACTGCGCTCGCAGTTGAATTAGCTTACCTCATAGATTTTTATTAGAACAAAACATTTAATCTGAAATTGAAGCTACATATATTCCCTTGCCAAGCTATTTTGCAAATACGGTTTCGTTTTAAAATTATAAATTTAAATATACCATGGAAACTCAATTTGCGGTAAATAGGAACCTCCAACTTATTTTGTTATTTGCGAATTGCTTATCTTTTGCAAGTACAAACCCAATTAAAAAAGTTTCTGAAAATGAGTTGTTGTTCCTAAATATATTTAGCGAATGCGCATTGCACATAGTCAACTTTTGTAACTGCAACATAAATCTTCCAGTGATTACACAGCCGGTAATTTTTCTTAACCCCAATTCCAACCAAAATTCAAATAGAGTGTCAAAAGGTGGTAGCAATGCTTACATGCGATGGTTGTCGTTATTACAAGATAATAAAACAATAAAACCCTATCGTCTAAATAAAACAAACGTCCATTACGAAAGCGTTTGCAACTCTTTAAATACGCTTTCAGGCTTTCATTAAAAAGGACCTACGGCGACGTAATTGTTTATCTACACCCACCAAACGAAAAAAATAATCCACATTTATACGCTCCAACGAATTTTCAAATTAATTTAGCTCTTAGCTATCCAATTTGGGAAGAATTTGAAGAGTTTCAAGGCGGAGAACTCTTTTTGAACACTGTACCTAAATTTTCGATTCTACTTTGTGACAAGAATAGTGGATCTTTATGTCAAAATGAACAACAAAAAACTAAATGGATTTCCTCAATCTTTCCTAACCCAATGCTAATTCGACTTTTACAAATTGTTGTGATTTTAGAAACTAGCAGTTACGGAAATCATTTAAGCATACTTTGCCCATACTGTTACCCTTGCAACCCATTTCAAATGATTCATACTAAAGATATCATAACTAATTTGAGTGTATTAGTAACTTTGCACAAAAAAATTGAAGAGAAAACTTTCCCACAAATTATAAGTCTTGTTTTGTACTGGAAAAAAGAAAAACATTATGAAAATTTTCTAAAAGAAGATGCAAAAAGTAGAAAAACTATCTTAAAATATCTTGAAAATTTTAATGTTAAATCCCACATAACTTATTTACAATATTCGATTGACTCTCATTTAATTCGGCAGTTTTTACCAAAAAATGCAACAGTTTCTGTTATGGGAACGTTTGATGAAGATTACTCGATTTTTAAAAAACTATTGGTCAACGGTTGCCCAGAATTAGTTCCTTACCATGCAATGTTTCGACCAGGGATTGAAAGACACACCAGAGTAAGTTTGGGATCATATCCTGAAATTGCACTTGTGCTGCATACGAATCAACTTCGATTCGTCAGTTGCTACAAAAACAACCCGAACTGGATATTTAGACTAAATGAGCTCGTTTTCGCGTTTGATGCGCTAACATGGTCACTCATACTTTTCACTTTAGCAGTTTACGCAAGAATTTACACTCTAGCATTCAAAGTTTCTGTATCATTAGGATACGCTTTCTTTGCCCTGGCTACTTCTATTCTGGACCAGTCATCCAACATATTTCAGACCAAGTCTCTAAAGAGGAAAATTTTACTTTTTTGTTTGCCATTAATGTTTCTTGTTTTGGGCAATGAATACAAAGGTGAAAATATCACTAATTGAAATGTTGAACCGTCATTAGTTCCGTATGACACATTTCAAAGTTTAGTTCAGAATAATTTTAGTATTCGAACTCGAAGACGATCTCTTTCAAAGAAAACTTACAAGTATTTAAAAATTAACACTAACATTACAACGGAATATGTTCAAGAATATAGGCACGAAGCATTTCCACATGTATCGGAGTTTTGGCAACTAGTCACAACCTTATTTCCATACGGCAAACAAAACAGACTATCAGCACTAAGGAAACAGTTTTCTCAAAAAACATGGTACTATCTTAATCATTCTCAAATGATGCCGTTTTGGTTCAGAAAATCGGGAAAGTTTGGCAAAAAGGAAACAATTAACCAAATTTTAAAAATGCACATGGGAAGATGTGATAAAGTAGCCATAATTATTCCCAATAGTATGGCTTTCCAATTGTTTAACATTATGAAGGAAAGAAATCAGCCTGTGTTCTTTGGTAAAGACGTCATTCATGAAATGCTGAATGGGTACAAGTATAGTGGGTACTTTCCCAGAAAAATCTTGTTACGAATCCGATTTTCCTTTAATGCAGGCATTGTTGAGTGGTGGCGGAACTACTTAAAGTGGTTCACTGTTCTTAAAACAAGGGAGTATAATGACAATAGTAATTTAACCAGATTTTATCCTCACACAAACGAAGTGCCAGAAAGTTTAAATGGTTCAAATATTTATATTCTGTGTTTTCGCTATCTTTTATAGTATTTATATTAAGTGATCTTTGCGCACTAAAATATATAATTCAAAGCATTTGGAAGCTTGCCGAAACAAGTTACTTTTCAATATTTTTGCAAAACTTGAATCTGCAAAATTTGCAATACTTTTACTGGTTCAAATTTGACAAAATACAGGGTAGGAATAAGGTGAAACGATTTTCTTTCCCGGAAATACTTCAAGTGAGAAATATTGAATCGGAGTTATAAATTTTTTACATGTATAGTATGTGTGATAAATGATGTGTAATAAAACTATTGTAAAACTGAATAAAATAATTTTTACTGGAATTATTAGCATTTAAGACAATAATTGATCAAACAAGTAAAATTGTAAATGTTTTTATTGACTATAAACTTTAAACCTATTTGAACGTACATAATAAATAGTAGAATGCATTTTTTGTTGAATAAGAAACAAAAGGTTTTATTGAACTGCTTCAACTGTGAATTTATTTTATCCAACGAATCGATAACTGTTTTGTTTTACATTTAATGGTTTCATCTAGAAAAGTAAGTTATATAGAATTCCGGTTGCTTGTAAAGGATTTTTTATGTGTTTCAATAAAACAGCGCCAAATTATGCTGGTTAAAATGGCTATATGCGTCATGGAAATCATAGTAATTTTTTTGGCGAGTATATGACGTAATACCAACGATAAAGTAGGATGGTTAACTCAGTCTAAAATTCCACAAAAACGTTCATAGCCATGAGATTTTCAATTCAACTGCTTGTGACGAAAAAATCATAGCATTTGGCTAAGCAGGGATTTTTAAATCTTTTAGATGTTAATTTTTACCATTATTTTTTCCGAATGGTATCTTAATTATTACTTAGGCGAACATTAAAACACACTAAGCTCATAATATATTCTTCAACTCAGTCACGACGGAATTGTTCTTCGAAGCAAACAAGAAAGACCATTACAAAAAACTTCGTACTTCATTTGAAAGGACTTCGGTCATTTTTTAAAATGTTCATCACTGGAAAGTGCTGCACTCGTACGTTTAATATTTCTAATTGACATTTAATCTGAAAGTCAGAATTGAATACGTCAATCATGGGAATAGTCCACTCGTGTTCGGTGAAATTAAATGTTGAAAAAACACCTTATATGTAAATGTTAGAATACCCTACCAAACATTTGAGCAAAACCAATTGCAAAACAGTTCTTCTTCATTTTCTATATTCACTGCTGGACAAAATTCATACAAATCCTTTATTATTTATTAACCTAAAATTTAGGCGAAGGAAAAATACTTCAATTCTTAGCATATTTTTCTTTATACTTGATTATCGAATTTTTTCCATGGCATAAAGAAAAATGATATAATTGTACTATTTTCCCTTTACGAAACTTTGCAAAAACAAATAGTAAAGAATTCATTTCAGTAGTGGTTGACAGCATAGAGCACAGAAAATAAGCAAAAAATGTTGGATGTTGAAAATATATGAATAATTTTCTATATTTGTATTCCCGATAAAATTATGTTTAAATGTTTGTGATAATGACATAGTGAACTTTTTTCGCTCTCATAATATGTTTTGACTTAAGACGTAAACTATAACTACTTCTCATCGTTTTTTGTTGTTGTAGTCGTCGTCGTCTGTTTGAGTTGTATTTCGTCTTAGGTATATTTTTAATTAACTTACAGGCACCATAACAGGACAGCCTGATTGTAAAACCAAGTTTTAATTTATTTAGTATTTTGACACTACTGTCCAGAAAACAATGTAAATTACAACTTAAATATGCAGCGCGGCCCAAATTTTTTGTTTAAAAAATACTAAATAAATTACTCCACACATATTTCGTAAAAAGCTTTAAACTGAGTTCAGTATCGAACTTTGTTTTAAACTCACAACATCTTATCAAGTTAACACACTAATAAAATCATTCAAACTTTCAATATGCTTTGCGATAACACATTCAAAATTTTCCACGTATATTTTACCACAGCTTACAATTTTGGTTTTGTCTTTTTTAAGTGGAATAATAGACAACGCTTATTCCAACTTAAAACTCCCAGAACCGATTGGCAACCTTCATTATGGTTTTTCAACAACCTGGTTCTTTTTCTTAAAACAGTTTTTCTTACAATTCAAGTCTATCATTTGAATCAAACTGGACAAACTTCAAAACTTATTTTTGAAAATTCATTTATGATAACATTTTTTAACGCCTTTGTTCATAATTTTCTCTTTTGGACAAAAGGAACTGGTGTTCCTGTTCTGTACAGGCGTTGCGTTAATTTCAGCAACTCTTCTTGTTGTAAGTTTAAAAAATAAAAAAATCTCTTAAAATGAAAATTTGATATTGTACCTTTTTCCTAATTACCAGCAAAATATTTGGAAAGAAAGAATAAGCGATATCCTTTAGACGACGACGGTCTTTCTGGAATGTTAAAGGAAGGAATCTGCATCAACTTTGTTTTAGCATTTTGTGTATTTGCTTTATGCCTCAGCGATCCTACTTCTCCACTATTTTTTGCAAGTTGGTTTCCAGTCGGTGGTCAAAACTTAATAATTCAATATATTTTGCTACGATTGCCTCTCGCATTTTTGGAGGCATCCATTACCCTTTTCGCATGGACGGCTTGCACATCCAACATTCTATTCGTCTCAAATTTCTGCGTTTTATTTAAATTTTGGTGTAAAGAGCTGCATTCAACTAGTGATAATTTCTGTAAACGTACGTTTTCAGAAACAACTAGACTTTACAGGGAACTTCAATGTCTTGTCGGTTTGTTTAACCATTGCTTTGCCCCACAAATCCAGCTTACATTTGTGTGCGCATTTATAAATCAAGTTTCTGTCAATTATGGTACCATAGTACTGTATAATGAGTTGTCACTTTTGTCTTGGATATTTCTACCGTATTTGGCGGTGTTCGGGGCGCTAAATATTGTAACAGTTCACAATTTTCTGGCAAGCCCATTTGAATGTTCAAGTGATTCCATTGAGTCGTGGTTATTACCGAATTGCGTAGGAAAGTCGACAAAGGAAAAACAGTATAAATTGTTTAAACGGATTATTACTTCATGCCCGTCTCTCAAGTTGAAGTATGGCACGTTGAAATTTCTAAGAAAGGATGATGGAATTGAGTGGTTGGATTCCTTGATAGATTCCACTGTAACGGTTCTCTTGTGGTAGAAAAATAGTTTGACAATCTATATTAGCTGCTTAGAAATATTTGGCCACTAGAATGTAAAATAGTCTCACAAAAACGAACTCTATATGCTATTGAAGTAAAAGTTATTGCATTTTTTGGTCTTATAATGCTTATTAGTCAAATCTAATCAATAATTATTTCGGTTAATAATGTTGCTTCGGCAATAATATACTTAGAAGTGTAGAAAATTTAAGCTTACAAGATAATATACTATTACTGATAACATATCCAACTATGTCTACAGAAAATATATTACATGTTACAACTCAAGCTATAAAATAATGCTATCTATTTTTGTGGCATAATTTTTGTCCTTGTTTTCAAATTCAAGAATTCGTTATCCCACTGACAGTACTGACATTATGCACATTGTGTCACGGCGATTAGCTAACATTGTACTTTGCTAACATGTAAAATTTGCTAACAATACATTTTGCCAACACGGCGATTTGCCAACAATGCAACTTGCCAACACGGCTATTCGCTAACATTGAAACTTGCTAAAATTACTATTCGCCAACATTCCAGATGCTAACACTGCAATTTGCCAACCATGCAAAATGCTAACAGTGCAGTCTACCGGGTACCTAATTTTATTTATCAAATAGCTTGCATGAACTTGATGATGTCCCTCTGCCTGTCTGCCTGTCAGGACGATGACTTGCTGAACGCTATGGAGTTTTAAAATTCAATCGACAATCGAATTCTTATGATAATTTATGGAACAAATGATTAATCACGACCATGATAATTTCATAAAATGTGATATATAATTCGATAGTATTTGACATGCTGATTCCGATTCCGAAGAAATTAGACTGCAAT